>JADRCD010103821.1:0-10562 GCA_019843815.1 Montemys delectorum | reverse complement strand
CACACACACACACACACACACACACACACACACACACACACCCCTCCTTGAATAGTTGTTTAGGGATGGTTCCAGAGACTCCCCAGATAAACAAGGCTATTGCCATTGGCCCTGGCAGCTTCCCAGAAGTGGACGGTAAGACCCCATAGCTGAAGACACCACACACTTTGCACATGGTAAGACCCTATAGCTGAAGACACCACACACTTTGCACACACGATCTGGAGGAATGAGGCTGGACCTGACCTGGAAGTCTCCCTGAGGACTAGCTCTCAGAGTCGCAAGGTGCTACACAAGCAATCCAAGCATCCTTACAGTCCCTACGCAGCTATGAGCCTGTGAACCACAACGGTGACCAGATCTGTGAGAAAGCCACAAAGGTGCAACAGGGACATGTTAATCTTGGGATAATCAACAGCTATTTAATTGGACTTAAGCTCCACTCAACAGGAGGAAATTCATGGCTGGTACATAGAAACCTAGTCAACTACCCATGGTTGAAGAGGTCATAGATGCGAGAAAAGAACCTACTCCTGCCATTCTTCTAACCTAGAATAATTTCCAACTGTATTCTAAGTATTTACCACTATATCCAAAGGTAAGTGGCCCTCACCCTCCTCAAAGAGGCTTCCTTCTGCAGCTGACGGAGAGTCTAGTACTGAAATCCACAAATGGTCAAAAAGCAGAGAATAACTGATTGTGGGATGCCCATCTCCAAGTGGTACATCTGTGATATAACTCACACATCTGAGGCTTAGGGACCATCATAAAAGAGGTGGAAACTAAGAATGAGAAGAATAGGGTACTTGCTTTTGGACAGTGACTTGTAGATCTGACTGAGATGCTCCACACATGAAATCTCAATGATGTGCATGTCTAAACAGAACTTACATAATGACAACACCACTTGGTGTACCAATACAGACATGGGAAAGCTCACAAGACCCAATTCCTAGATCAAGAGCTATAGGCAACCAATGACTGGTAAGAGAAGAATCGGTCTTCTCCAAGGACAAGCTTCCTGATAGGTCACCCAATCAAGTGACCATCCTAAAAACCTGTACGTAAGAGGAGAACTAAGTGGGCTTAATAAGTGCATGTGTGTGTTGTGTGTTATGTGTGTATATGTGGTGTGTAGGTACATGTGTGTGTGTTTTGTGTGTGTATGTGGTATATGTATATGTATGTGGTATGTGTGTACATGTGTGTGTTGTGTGTGTATGTTGTATGTGTATGTGGTATGTGTATGTATATGTATGTGATGTGTATGTACGTGTGTGTGTGTGTGTGTGTGTGTGTGTGGCGTGTAACAGTAACAGTTATAGATGTCATGATTTAAGAGGAAGGGCACTGAAGGAGTTGGAGAGGAAATGGTGAAGATGAAAATGAAAAATGTAAATGATATATGAAATTCTCAAAAATTCTAAATTAAGAAAGTTTACGAGTATAAGGGCTGGACAGATTGTATGTATATATTTAGGAATACTTATGAAGGGAACAGGAACATGATGTAATTATATTTTAACTTCAAATTAAAAATATGACTAGAATACATATACATTTCAAATGAAGAAAGAGATATTTTGCCACCTGAACTTCTGTGTGGATAAAATAATTAAGAGTTTTTTTCATGCAAAAATTATAAATTTGGGGAGCAAATATATCCATGGTAAAGTTCCTATTCAGCCATGTTTGTAGGGGAATTAATGGGCCAAATCATAATGTTAGGCTGAATGAGCCAGACTCAGGAAAACAAGTAACAGATGCTTTCACTCATATGTAAAGCCTTGGTTAAAGAAGGAAACAGATCCAGTTAAAGGGAGAGTATTTGGACAGAGTGAAGAGGTTAGGGGAGGGAGGTGAGAGAGGGTGATATGATCAAAGGACATGATAGAAATGTTGGAAAATGTCTCTGAAATCCATCTCTTTAGCTCAAGTAATATATACAAAACAAACCAAAAATATTACATTTAAATAATCATCAAAATAAACCATGGAGACTGTTGACACAGAAGGCCTTGCACTCAAACCCAAGAGCCCCCAGTGGTTTGCAAATGTGCTGTGGGTAAACAACCGTCTTTCAGCTGCTTTGACTTCATTTGGACTCCACACATCATCCAAAGGTCTTTTGCAAGTTGCTTAGTGTTCCTGAACCCCAAAATTCTACTTCTCCTGACTGTGAGTGAGTTCTACTTTTCCTGACTGTGAGTTCTACTTTTCCTGACTGTGAACACATAGCGCTCCATCGCTCTCCTTATGTCTACTCCTGAGATGATGTGCTCCTTGCCGTGCACACACATCCGCTCTAAGACTAAGGCCAGTGGAGTTCTTGGCTTCCAGTCTTGTTCCACAACACGTATCATCTTTGAAAGGCATTATTTAAAACAAAGCTACCAATCATTATTGCTCATCTGTCATTAGGAAAACTAATGACAACAAATGCTAGCAAGGATGTGGGGAAAGGGAAAGGCTTGCTCACTGTTGGTGGGATTGCAAACGGGTGCAACCATTATGGGGATCAGCGTAGTGAATTTTGAAAGGGCTAGAAATATATCTACCATATGACCCAGCTATGTTGCTCCTGGGCATACACTCAAAGGAGTTGACATCCTACATAGACACTTGATGAGTGTTCCTTGTTGTTCTATACTCAGTAGCTAGGAAACACAAACTACCTAGTCTTTTCTTAAACATATTCTTGTTGGATAGTGAATTCTAGTTGGCAATCATATTTCATCATACTGAAAACATAATGCCATGTCTTCTATCACCATTTTTTCTGACTGAAAAAATAGTTCATAGATTTTACTGGTCCTTTTCAGATAACCTTATTTCTATTTTTGTTTTAGCTTTTATATTTTGGACATCTGAGACTTGTGTTTAACTTCTTCTCATTTCAGTTCTCCCTAGAAATTTTCAAAGCTGAGTGGTGGGACTTGGGTAAAAATGAGGACACGGCCCTCCAAGGGGCCCTTCAAGGTATCCTTGAAGAGAAGCATTTTCTTGTAAATATGAGGGAGAGCTCAGCCAGAGGCATCTGGAAGGGTCAAGACTGAACTGAGCCACAAGGAGAGGGGATGGGGAGAGTGAGGAAGAGAAGAGAGGGGGTGCGGGCAGGTGAACCAAGAGAACCAGGAGTGAGCCCAGAGAACCGAGGAGGACCAGGAGTGGAGCCAAGAGAGGGCATGGTGGAAATGGCAGGATATTGGAGGAAAGAGAAGCTGAGGGAAGGGAAGAGAAACCCCTGGGTGAAAAGAGAAAGGAAGAGCCACAGGTACTGAGCATCCCTGGGGCCAGGGAGTGCTTCGGCATGCCAATGGGCACCTCGGTTAGTCATGTGAAGCAGTTACCACCACCTGGCTTTCAATGAATAAAAACATGATGGAATTAAATGGGATGGAAGACATACAAAGGATTAGTGATGGCGGGTGGTGGGTGAGATACTGCAAACCCAAACAAACTGAAACCGTACCAATGAGCATAGAACATAGGGAGTGGCTGTCTCTAACCTACCCGGAAGTCATTGAGGCATTAAAATATACTTGAGAGGACTTGGGAGAGACGGGTCTCAGCATGGTATAGTCATTCAGGATATGTAAGGCAGCTAAGACATTTCATCTGACCTCTACAGCGAACCAGGGAGCTGCCATGATTGTATTAGCCTGAAGAGGATGCATTAGATACCTGATCAAAATGAGGTGAGGTGCTGTGGTGGGGGCAGGGAGACCATCATTGCTGGAGGACATATGACCCAAAGGAGGTATGTCATCCAAGGGACAGAAGGTGATGAAAATGTGTCACTACAAGGTGTGTCAGGATCAGTGACCTGTGTTTCTTGGTTGCTATTAAACCAGAGAAAGTGCAGGGGCTGCTTAATCCATTAACTTGGTGCACTGACCTCCTGCAGAGAGCAACCCCTTTCCCAGGTGAGAAGAAATGCTCATTCGGAACCCCTCATTTCATGTCAAAGAGCTGCCAGGGGCCCTGTGGACTGGTGATGCAACTCTGGGGAGTTAGAGGGACTCTGGTTATTAGTGAGTTGGCAAGCTTAGCTACGTCAATAAAATAGAACATTAAAGCCGTGTCCAAGAGCAGTGAAATCCATGGTTAAGAGCACACTTTTGCATTTTAAAGTCTATATTACAAAAGTGATTGGAATATCGCCTAATTTTTAGGGAGATAGGGTGTAAACTGATGTATTTTTATATTAATTTGAGAAGAAAGGGGCTTTAAGAATATGGAATCTCAGGAACACTCCTTCATTGCTGGTGGGATTGCAAACTGGTACAACCACTCTGGAAATCAGTGTGGCGGTTCCTCCGGAAATTGGACATAGTTCTACCAGAGGACCCAGCCATACCACTCCTGGGCATATACCCACAAGATGCTCCATCATGTAATAAGCACACATGCTCCACCATGTTCATAGCAGCCTTATTTATAATAGCCAGAAACTGGAAACAACCCAGATGTCCCTCAACAGAGGAATGGATACAGAAAGTGTGGTACATCTACACAATGGAGTACTACTCAGCTATTAAAAACAATGAATTTATGAAATTCTTAGGGAAATGGATGGATCTGGAGAGTATCATCCTGAGTGAGGTAACCCAATCACAAAAGATCACACATGGTATGCATTCTCTGATAAGTGGTTATTAGCCCAGAAGTTTGGAATATAGGAAGAATGACCCACAAACCACAAGAAACTTAAGAAGAAGGAAGACCAAAATGTGGACATTTCATTCCTTCTTAAAAAGGGGAACCAAACACACACAGAAGGAGTGGCAGAGATTAACTATGGAGCAGAGACGGAAGGAAGGACAAGATATAGCTATCTCCTGATAGGCTCTTACAATACCTGACTAATACAGATGTAGAGGCTCACAGCCATTCATTGAACTGAGTACACTGTCCCCAATGAAGGAGTTAGAGAAAGGATCTATGGAGCTGAAGGGTTTGCAGCCCCTTAGGATGAACAACAACTACTAACTAGTACCCTCAGAGCTCCCAGGGACCCAACCACCAATCAAGGACTATACAGGGTAGGACTGAATGTTCTGGCAGCATGTGTATAGTAGAGGACTGCAAATTTGATCATCAGTAGGAGGAAAGGACCTCGGCCTTGTGAAGGTTCTGTGCCCCAGTGTAGGGGAATGCCAGGGCCAATAAGTGGGAGAGGGTGGGGTGGCAGGCATGGGGAGGGGGGAGGCAAAAGAAGTTTGTTCTTGTTGTTTTTGTTTGTTTGTTTGTTTGTTTTTTGGAGGGGAACCTGGGAAAGGGAAAATTTACATGTAAATAAAGAAATTATCTAAAAAAAATAAATAAAAATAAAAAAAAACAATGAAAAAAAAAAGAATATGGAATCTCTTTTACAATAGTTCTTTAGTGTGTGTGCATGGTAGGTGTGTGTATGTGAGAGAGTGTATGCATGTGTGTGCATGTGTGCATGTGCGTGTGTGTGTGTATGTGTGTATGTGTGTGTGTGTGAATGTCATGGTGTGCACATCATAGTGTGCATGCAGAAGACATAGGATAATTTTGTACAGTCAGTTCTCTTCTTCCACCTTCACGTGGGTCCTATCGACTGAGCTTGTGTGGCAAACGCTTTACCTGCTTGACCATCTTTTTTGTTTGTTTGTTTGTTTTTGTTTTGTTTTGTTTTGTTTTTTCGAGATAGGGTTTCTCTGTATAGCCCTGGCTGTCCTGGAACTCACTCTGTAGACCAGGCTGGCCTCGAACTCAGAAATCCGCCTGCCTCTGCCTCCCAAGTGCTGGGATTAAAGGCGTGTGCCACCACCTCCCGGCTTGCTTGACCATTTTGTCAGACTTATGTTATTTTTTAAAATCACTTTTCCAATTGAGACAATAACTATATGATGACATTTCAAATATGTACAACAGACAGTAAAGAGACACACTCTTCCTTCTAAGTCCCCATTTCTTTAAGGTTCATTACATAAAGCAGCTACTCCGAATTTTCTTATACATTCTTTTCAAAAATGTTTTAAGCACTTAGAGACAACTATAGTCACCTGTCTACGGAGCTGAAGGCATTCTGAATTTTGCACTTGCTTTTTATTTTACAATTGTTCTTAAATATTTTCTCTATTATATTTTATTACTCTATTTTCTATTGTTACAATAAAACATGCAAGACAGAGCATTATACTAGAAAAAAATAGTTTGTTTAGGTCACAATTTTGGAAGCTGAAAGATGAAATGGCCCATCTGTTTACTGTTTGGTAAGAGTCTTCTTGGTACATTACCACACGGCACATAGCATCCTGGTGGGAGAACACTGAAAAATGGAGAGATCACACGGCAGACAGGAAAGCAGGAAGGATCAGGGCCAGGCTTATTCTTTTACAGGAATAGCTTTTATAGGGAAGTAACTATGTCTCAAAAACCAAGTTAATCCCTCGTGAGAGCAGTGCCCCAGCTCTTAGTTTTTCCGTTCTGCTGCCTTGCCACACCTAAACTTGAACTTGTAGCATGTTGTGGGAGACTCAGACTTCGTATCATAGCAGGTCTACATATCTGATTTGTCCACCTTTGTGTCTATGCTCTATTCCACTATGGGACCATACTGTAATTTCTCTAAGTCATCTTCAGCTGTTAGATATGAATCTTTGTACTGTTACTGAAGCCAGAGTCAATAAAATTGTTCTTAGAACTCATGAACATGCATGATTCATGTCTGAAGATCAGAAAGCTGGGAACTTCTTAATGATTGAAATTCATTTAAAAGCATATTATCATATCAGCTAAATTTCTGCATATGATCCCAGTTGCATGTAATCAAATGATATTTTAATTTGTATACACCTAATCATGGAGGGATGGTGAGCTTCTAAAATTATATTCAACTCACATTTTGATTAATGTCAACTTCTCAATGCGTTTTCTGAACTTTTTTGTTCTGTGGCTTTTGTTTTTTACTGATTTGCAGAGTTTTATATGTATTAAGATTTTTCTTCTTTTTATCTTTTTATGTTTTTATCTTTTTTTGCATTTTCTCCATTGATCCTTTAAAAAATTTTTTATTAATAAAACATTTTATTTATTTTTGGAAAAGAGCATAAAATGTATTGAAAATGTACACTTTCCATTCTAACTCTCTGTCCAACTTCTGTCAGCATTCCTAATCACATCTCGTTTTTAACTTCATGTGATTTCTTTTTATTTATTTATTTATTTTTTAATTAGGTATTTTCTTTATTTACATGTAAATTTCTCCTTTCCCAGTTTCCTCTCCAACAAACAAACAACCAGCCAAACAAACAAAACTAACAAGAACAAACCCTTGTTGCCTCCCCCGTCCCCACATCTGCCACCCCACCCTCTCCCACTTATTGGCCCTGGCATTCCCCTACACTGGGGCACCGAACCTTCACTGGGCCGAGGTCCTCTCTTTCTACTGTACGCATGCTGCCAGAACAATCAGTCCCACCATGTATAGTCCTTGGTTGGTGGCGGAGTCATGTATCATTCTGCCCTGGCTGTACCTTCCGTTTCTGTTTCAAACACGTTCTCAAAGAAAGATTGTGTTTAATTCACCTTCTTCATCTGACATGTTTGCAATTTGCATCTTTGACCCCTGGGCCTTATTCACATAGAGGGGAAGAAGGAAGAACCATGGTGACACTGTCACCTCCTTGGCCGGCTCTCACTAATGTTTGTGTGCTGGGTCTACATGCTGCCTTTAGAGTAGACTGCATCCCAGATGGATTTAGGTTTAGGCTGTTTTTAACCATCAACGCCTACTTTAAAGAACTAGAGTTTTAAAAGACATTTTGTATCTAACACGCCTTGACCTCTCAGCTGTCTTTTCTTCCCCACGACACTTCCTGACTGAATATACACACTAAGGACTCTGAGTGGACTTCAGAGAAGTTCAGACTAGTTCTAGAAAAAAAAATTTTTAAGAGCACAGATGAAGATGCATCAGGTCTCCTGATGTCCCCGGAAGTACTGCATACTCCTCAGGTAGAACTTTTATCTTTTTATTTGAGCTTTTATCTTTTTCTCTTTTTTAAAAAGATTTATTTATTTATTATATGTAAGTACTTATTATATGTAGCTGTTTTCAGACACTCCAGAAGAGGGCATCAGATCCCATTACAGGTGGTTGTGAGCCATCATGTGGTTGCTGGGATTTGAATTCAGGACCTTTGGAAGAGCAGTCAGTGCTCTTAATCACTCAGCTATCTCTTCAGTCTGAGCTTTTTTTGTCTTTTAGAATTTAGTTTTTCCTAGACATTTTTATTATTGCTCTTGAAAACTCAAATGGTTGCCTTTTAACATTTTTTTTTTCCTGAACACTTGTTTCTTATAGTTAAGAAATGCTTGTTGGCCGGGCGGTGGTGGCGCATGCCTTTGATCCCAGCACTTGGGAGGCAGAGGCAGAGGCAGGTGGATTTCTGAGTTCGAGGCCAGCCTGGTCTACAGAGTGAGTTCCAGGACAGCCGGGACTACAGAGAAACCCTGTCTCGAAAAACCAAAAAAAAAAAAAAAAAAAGAAATGCTTGTTGATATTTTGTATACTGCTTTCTTTTTTTTTATTAGATATTTTCTTTATTTACATGTAAATTTTTCCTTTCCCAGGTTCCCCTCCAAAAAACAAACAAACAAAAACTGAAGGTGGTTTCCCTTGATTTTTTTTTTGGGGGGGGGGGAAGTCACTAAATAACCCTACTGTGCTCTACTGAAATAGGTAAGCATGTTAGGGAAGGTATTGACATAGGTGACCATCCAGAATGCCAATGATGGAGGCCCGTAGCTAACCACTATCAGGATATTCTGCAGTTGTCCTCAGATGAAAGCTCTTATTGAGTGGTTCTATTAATACTCCTACATTAAGAAGGATGAGCCCAGGGCCAGATGTCCCCTGCCCCAGTTGGCATATGACAATGAACTTATAATACAACAGTGCCTTTCTCTTCTCTGGTGACCTAGAATCGGCACAGCTGCATGAGGCCCAGTTCCAGAAGCCTGGATCTCTCTCTGCCTTACAATTCCAAGAATGGTGAGATTCACTGGCACAGAATCACTCTGCTGTGGGCTTGGGCAGGGATGGTCTTGTCATGGCATAGGGAGGCCAGGGGCAGGCAGATGCATCAGAGTACAGGCTCTGCTCTGTTGAGCACATTATATGGGCTTTGAGCATCCAGGCCCAGTTCAGCTGTGGGAGGCAAGATCACTAGCAGATATTTGTCTACTTCAGCCTGTCTTCTCTTATAGGCCCCAATGCTGTATGGAGCCACTCAGAAATGTCCAATTTCCTTCCTGCTGAACAAGACCAGCCAGCGTGCCTGCCCTTTAGACCCTCTTGCCGCCCTGGCATAGATCAGCACTTGTTTACTTCCTAGGTACTCAGAAAGGTCCTATAGCATTCTGGTCTGGGCAAAGTTTCTATGCTTTCCACCTGAGAATCTCATACTTGATTATAGCCCGGTATATACTTTAAATGATTTCAATAAACTAGTCTCATAAATCCCGGTTCTTTTTAACAAAAAGAATCTACATTTCAAAAAATTGGTTTGGCCAAAGTGGGGAGGAAAAAAAAAAAAAAGAAAGAAATTCAGTGCTATTGGTTTAAAACAACGTGAAAAGTGAGGAATGGCCTCCTTCTATTATGTGTATTGTTTCCTGTATGTAAATAGCCTTACTCAGCCTCATTTATCACCATGACTTCTCCAGGGAGCGGCCATTTCCTGCCACCTCGGACTCCTACTTGTGCAAAAACATTAGGAGACAGAGCTGGAAGCCCCGCACTGAACAATTTGTCTGGGGGAAAGGCCATCAATTACATGTGTAAATAATCTATGGGCACACACGGTTGTTTATGCAAGGGAGCCTTAGGGGGTGTGGATTAGAGAGATTTGCATAACGGTCCTATAAGGCACTCTACACTCAGTCCTATCTCCACCGCTGTGATGACTGGAATTCTTAGAAGCACTGTCTGGCTGGAGAGGAAAACCAGGTGGTGGTAACTGCTTCACCATGTGGCACTGAGGGGCAAGACTTGGGGACCAGCCTGAATTAATCACAGGCTTTTAGGATGTCATCACATTTCTTGGGTCTGGCTTTGGTAAATTCCAAAGTGAAAGCTTGGAAAGGCCATTTTGGTTCCTGCATTTTCTTTTTCAAACGCTGGTGTTGCAACTGCCGACTGCCTTTGATGTCAGCCTTTGTGAAAGAGGAATCTGCCACACCTGACAGCATCTTCTTGCAAATGGGATGCTCGGGCCAGAGATAGGTCTCTGCCAGCGAATGAGCTCATGAACATGTAGTGTCCTCCTTGTGGAGCGGCGGAAACAGGTCCCTGTACGAGTCACTACGCCTGAGACAGTCCCTCAGAGATCCACGGCATTTCCATTAAGACACTGTCTCTCTCTCTGTAAATCAACAGTGTTGTAAGAACCACGTACTCAGAATCAGTCTCTACCTGCAGTTTGCTGAGTGATCCTACATGTGTGAAGTAAAAGGATTGTTATGTTCCATAATGCCTCAACACACACACACACACACACACACACACACACACACACACACACACA
>JADRCD010103810.1:3789-21766 GCA_019843815.1 Montemys delectorum | reverse complement strand
CCTCTCCTCCCATTGATGACCAACTTGGCCATCCTCTGCTATACATATGCAGCTGGAGCCATGAGTCCCACCATGTCTACTCTTTGGTTGGTGGTTTAGTCCCTGGGAGCTCTGAGGGTACTAGTTAGTTCATGTTGTTGATCCTCCTATGGGGCTGCAAACCCTTCAGCTCCTTGGGTCCTTTCTCTAGCTTCTCCATTGGGGACCTTGTGCTCAATCCAATGGTTAGCTGCAAGCATCCACCTCTGTATTTGTCAGACACTGGCAGAGCCTCTCAGGAGACAGCTATAACAGGCTCCTGTCAGCAAGCATTTGTTGGCATCCACAATAGTGTCTGGGTTTGGTGACTGTATATGGAATGTATCCCCAGGTAGGTCAGTCTGTGGATGGTCATTCCTTCAGTCTCTGCTCCACACTTTGTCTCTATAACTCCTTCCATGGGTATTTTATTCCCCCTTCTAAGAAGGACTGAAGTATCCACACTTTGGTCTTCCTTCTTCTTGAGTTTCTTGTGGTTTGTGAATTGTATCTTGGGTATTCCGAGCTTCAGGGCTAATATCCACTTATCGGTGAGTGCATACCATGTGTGTTCTTTTGTGATTGGGTTACCTCACTCAGGATGATATTTTCTAGTTCCATCCATTTGCCTATGAATTTCATGAACTCGTTGTTTTTAATAGCTGAGTAGTACTCCATTGTGTAAATGTACCATATTTTCTGTATCCATTCCCCTGTTGAGGGACATCTGGGTTGTTTCCAGTTTCTGGCTATTATAAATAAGGCTGCTATGGACATGGTGGAGCATGTGTCCTTATTACATGTTGGAGCATCTTCTGAGTATATGCCCAGGAGTGGTATAGCTGGGTCCCCAGGTAGTACTATATCCAATTTTCTGAGGAACCACCAAACTGATTTCCAGAGTGGTTATACCAGCTTGCAATCCCAACAGCAATGGAGGAGTGTTCCTCTTTCTTAACAACCTCTCCAGCATCTGCTGTCACCTGAGTTTTTGATCTTAGCCATTCTGACTGATGTGAGGTGGAATCTCATGGTTGTTTTGATTTGCATTTCCCTGATGACTAAGGATGTTGAACATTTCTTTAGGTGCTTCTCTGCCATTCGGTATTCCTCAGCTGTGAATTCTTTGTTTAGCTCTGTACCCCATTTTTAATAGGGTTATTTGGTTCTCTGAAGTCTAACTTCTTGAGTTCTTTGTGTATATTGGATATTAGCCCTCTATCGGATGTAGGATTGGTAAAGATCTTTTCCCAATCTCTTGGCTGCTGTTTTGTAAACCAGATACACTGAAACTAATAGAAAAGAAAGTGGGGAAGAGCCTCAAGCACACGGGCACAGGGGGAAATTTCCTGAACAGAACACCAATAGCTTATGCTCTAAGATCAAGAATTGACCAATGGGACCTCATAAAACTACAAAGCTTCTGTAAAGCAAAGGACACTGTTGATAGGACAAAATGGCAACCAACAGATTGGAAAAAGATCTGGTTGGTCTCTTATCTTCGCTGATCAGTCAGTTTTCTGAAAGAGTCGCAGCTAAGAACTTCTCTTGACATCCCTCCGTGTACCTTCTGCTGACTTGTGCCTATGCAGAGGCCTAGGTGTCTCTGCTAGGTTGTGCCACCCCTGCTGATTCCTGTCTGCTGTCCCAACTCTACCAAACTGGATCTGGTATCTGTGAAGTGTTTGTGAATGAATCAAGCAGCTGCTGCTGCTGATCTGTGAACTGATCTGCTGATTTCCAGACAACTCAGATGGTAGTTGTTTCAAAGAACCTTTCTAAACAGGCCTACTTCCCCCATATCCTTTCTTTTCCAACACCTCTGTTAGATGGTGGGCTACAAGGGAGGTTAGAGAGTTTAAGAACCATCATTAAAAATAAGATTGAAAAAAACTTAAAGTTACACATAAGCACCAGGAGGAGGATTTCCCTGAAGGTGGAAGAAAGGGTTGTGACTATAAGGGAGGTGGAGACTACAATTCTTGGTCCAAGAGAGTTATTTACATGTTTACTTTGCCATTATTACTTTTTACAGGCATTAAGAACATCAATTAATATTTTTGGCTAGGAACCTGGCCTTTAACGGCTGAACAGAACACTAATGGCTCAGGCTCTAAGATCAACAATTGACAAATGGGACCTCTTGAAACTGAAAAGCGTATGTAAGGCAAAGGACACTGTCAATAGGACAAAATAGCAACCTACAGATTGGGAAAAGATCTTCACCAACCCTACATCTGACAGAGAGCTAATATCCACAATTTACAAAGAACTCAAGAATTTAGACACCAACAACCCAGATAACCCAATTTAAAAATGGGGTACAGAACTAAACAGAGAATTCTCAACAAAGGAATTTCGAATGACCAAAAGCACTTAAATGTTCAAAGCCCTTAGTCATCAAGGAAATGCAAATCAAAACAACTATGAGGTTTCACTTTATACCCATCAGAAATAGCTAAGATTGGGCTGGAGAGATGGCTCAGCAGTTAAGAGCACTGGTTGCTCTTCCAGGGATCCTGAGTTCAATTGCCAACAATCACATGTTGGCTCACAACCATCTGTAATGGGATCCAGTGCCTCTTCTGGTGTGTCTGAAGACAGGTACAGTGTACTCATATAAATAAAATAAATCTTATAATAAAAGAAAGAAATAGCTAAGATCAAAACTCAAAAGATAGCATATGCTGTTGAGGTTGTAGATCAAGGGGAACACTCCTTTACCTCCATTGCTGGTGGGAGTGCAAACTTGTACAAATACTTTGGGAATCAATTTGGTGCTTTCTCAGAAAACAGGGAATAGTTCTACCTCAACACCCAGCTATACCCCTCCTGGGCATATACCCAACAATGATCTACCATACCACAAAGACACTTGCTCAACTATGTTCATAGCAGCTTTATTTGAAATAGCCAGAAACTGGAAACAACCCAGGAGTCCCTCTACTGAAGAATGGATAAAGTAAATGTGGTACATCTATACAATGGAATATTATTCCACTATTAAAAACCAAGACATCATGAATTTTGAAGGCAAATGGGTAAAAGTTGAGAATATTATCCTGAGTGAGGTAACCCAGTCCCAAAAGGACATGCATGGTATGTACTGACTAAGTGGATATTAGCCATAAAATAGGATAACCATGCTAACACCTCACAGACCCAAAGAAGCTAAACAAGAAAGTAGGCCCAAGTGGGGAAGCCTGGATCTCACTTAGAAGAGGAAATTAAATAGTTGTAAGAGGCAGATGAAGGGAGGGAGCTGGGAGGGAAGGGGGATAGGGAGGGGAATAGGGGGGTTCAGGATGAGGTGTAGGGAAGGACAGGAGAAATGGCAGATGACTATGAAAATGAATGGAAACCTGCAACTGACAGAGGTGAGGAAGTAGGGGGCATCTCCAGGATGAGGCAGAAACCTGGGATAAGGAAGGCACCCAAGAATCAATGGAGGTGACCTTAGCTGTGACTCACTACATTGGCAATATAGAACCTGAAGAGGTCACCTCCTGAAGCCAGAACTACAGTGGAGCAATAGAGATACCAACCCACCAACAACATTTTTGACAAAAATTTTGTCCTCTCTACAGGAAATGCAGGGACAAAGATGGATCACAGATTGAGAGAATGGCCAACCTATAACTGCCCTAACATTAGACCCATCCCATGGGTAAGCACCAATCTCTGACACTATTAATGATACTCTGTTATGCTTGCAGACAGGAGCAAGTTGTCCTCTGAGAGGTTCCACCCAGCAGCTGACTCAGACAGATACAAGCAACTACATCCAAAAAGTGGACGGAGCTTTGGGACTCTTATAGAAGAATAGGGGGAAGGATTTTGGGCCTGAAGGGGATAGGAACTCCATAGGAAGACCAACAGAGTCAACTAACCTGGACCCTTGGGGCTCTCACAGTCTGAACCACCAAAGAACATACATGGGCTGGACCTAGGCCTCCCCACACTTATGTCGCAGATGTGAAGCTTGGTCTTCATGTGCATCTTGAACAACTAGAATGGGGGCTATCTCAAAACCTGTTGCCTGTCTGTGGGATATATTCTATTAGCTGGGCTGCCTTGTCTGGCCTCAGTGGGAAAGGAAGCACCTAAACTTGCAGAAACTTGAAGTGACAGGGGATACCCAGGGGCCCCCACCTGCCCAGAGGAGGAGGGGAACAATTGTAGGAGGGGATGACTAGGAGGGAGGTAGTGAGCAGGATATAAAGGGAATAAATAAAAAAATAAAATTAAGTTTTTTTTAAAAAAAAAGAGAAAGAAATGGGATCTGATGAAAATTTCTTTTTAATATTTATTTATTTATTACATTCCAAACACTGTCCTCCCCTTCCCGGTCTCCCCATCACAGAGACCTTCCCCTTCTTTTCTTTTTTTTAATGATTATTTTTATTAGATTTTTTAAATTTACATTTCAAATGTTGTCCCCTTTCCTGGTTTCCCCTCTGAAGCCCCCTGTTCCCTTCCCCTTCCCCCTGCTCACCAACCCACCCTCTCCTGCTTCCTGGCCCTGGCATTCCCCTATACTGGGGCATAGAGCCTTCACAGGACCAAGGGCCTCTACTCCCATTGATGACCAACAAGGTCATATGCAGCTGGAACCATTAGTCCCACCATGTGTACTCTTTGGTTGGAGTTTAGTCCCTGGGAGCTCTGGGGGTACTGGTTAGTTCATATTGTTGTTCCCTTCTCCTTTTCTTAAGATATATGTTTATGCTTTCTGCACCGTTGTGTGCATATGCCAGATTCTGCAGTTTTAAATGTTCAATAGATGGATTTAATAGATTTTATATGACTAGAGAAAATAGTAAAACAGACTTGGAAAAAAAAAGGGTATCTTGAATCTAGCACAGAAATGTAAAGAAATAGAAACTTTAAATAGTGAAAACAGAAGACAGGATGAGGAGATCTAGCAAAAATCTTTTCACTGTACCAGTGTGAGAAGACAGAATAAATATTTGAAAAGAACTTTTTTTTTTAGAACTAACAAAAGTCACATATCCACACATTAAGAAGCTTAATAAATCTCAGGTAGAAAAAACAAATTCAGAAATAGATCTATATCAAGAGACAAGGTATTAAACCAGAGGAGGGAAACATATTACCTTTAAAACCATGACTTTTAGACTGCAATCTGACTTCTTAATAGCATCAATAAACTCAAGAATAGTATCCTCAATACCAGAAGAGATATACTGTTGAAGAAAAATAAATTAAATCAAATTCAAGGAATTAGAATTCAGAATGTCTTCAGACTTTTTAGCACAACTACAGGGAGATGAAGTAATGCCTTTGAAGCTTAAGAATAAATGATTTCCAACCTAGAATTTTATACAAAAGCATTTTCTAGGAAGGGACTCTTTTTTTACCCTTTCCTTCCTTTTCTCCTCTCCCTTTTGCTTTTCTTTTGCCTTCTCTTCTATTGTCTCTTCCACCTTTAATTTCTTTCCCATCCTTTTCTATGCTAAGGATTGGACCCAGGGCCTCATATGAGATAAAACTTGCTGCTCACATTCCAAATCCTAACTATGAATGCACAGGGAAATATCTTCGGACATGAAGGAACTCAAATACTTTACTTCCTCTACAATCTTTCTCCAGATTTTTTTCTTTTATTTTTATTAATTATTTTTCTTACATTCCATTTATTTTTATTTTTTTGGAGGGGGTGGTTCTAGATAGAATTTCTCTGTATAACCCTAGCTGTCCTGGAACACACTCTGTAGACCAGGCTGGCCTCGAACTCAGAAATCCACCTGCCTCTGCCTCCCAAGTGCTGGGATTAAAGGCATGCACCACCACTGCCTGGCCTACACTCCATATTTTATTCCCCCCTCCCCAACTTACCCTCTGACTGTTCCACATCCCTCACCTCTTCCACACCCACCTGTCTGTATGTAGAAGAATGAAAATAAGCCCATATTTATCATTTTGTACAAAGCTCAAGTCCAAGTGGATTAAGGACCTCAACATAAAATCAGACACACTAAATCTAATAGAAATGGGGAAAAGCCTTGAACTCATTGGCACAGGAGAAAACTTCCTAAACAGGTTTTTTGATTTAGGAAACAGGGTGCTGGATGCAGGGGTGAAGAGAGGAAGGTGGAAAGAGAGAAGCAAAAAATCATTTTCTATTTTCTAGATGATTAAAAAAAAAAGAACCTGTGCTCCTGACTGGACAATAGGCCAGGAGAGAGAGAGAGAGAGAGAGAGAGAGAGAGAGAGAGAGAGAGAGAGAAGGTTTCTTTGGGGATAAGGAATTGGCTCAGTGGGTAAATTGAGGGCCTGATGCTGGACCCCAGTGCTGGACAGGAGGATCCCAGTGGCTTACTAGCCAGTCAGCCTAGCTTAATTGGAGAGCTCCAGGTTCCGTGAAGGACGTGGACGAGGACGAGGATGAGGAAAGGAGGGAGGGAGGAAGGGAGGGAGGGAGGGAGGGAGGAAATGCTGGAGGGGCTAGTGCTAGAGATTGGTCAATGATTAAGAGTACTTGTTGCTCTTTCAGAAGACCACAGTTTCGTTCCTAGCACTCATGTGGTGGCTTACAAATATCTGTAACTCTGCTTCGAGGGGATCTGATGTCTTTTTCAGCCTTCCTGTACTAGGCATGCATATGGTGCATATGCATACATACAGGTAAAACACAAATATACATAAAATAAAATAAACATTAAATAAAATTTGTAAAAAAAAAAATAAGGTAGAGATAGAGGAAGATATCCTGACATCTATTCCTGACTCGAATACATGCAAACATGGGCAAATGCACACATACATAAACATAAAGTTCTTTCTAAGAGCTACTGGGAATCAAGTGACTAGAATGCTAGACATCTTTGAACACATAGGTAGGAGATTTTTACATAGACATTTGGTAGAAGTGTGAACTCCAGGGAGTATAAATGTTGACTCCAGAGAAAAGAAAATGTTAGATGAGGAAGGAAAAAAATTACACTAATTATTCATTTGTAACTAGTGCTCCCTTGAATTTGAGAATTTGATAGTGTAAACTCCAAAAAATGCACCTGAAATTATCAGTGTGCACTGTGCAAGAAGGAAGGCCAAATATGAAGTATGTGGTGGCTAGAGAGGAGACAGGTGAAAAAGCTACATCATCATCTTTCCTATAAGATATCTACTAACAGTTCCTAAAATACAAAAAGACAAATAGGATTACATAGCCAAACCGTTTAGATAACAGGAGGCAAATGTCAAGCAAAACAGCAAAAGTGTAGAAAATGTTTCATTCTAGAGAGTGGACAGTGAGTGGTTGGAGTCTGGGTGTTGATAACATTTTTATGTTAAATTATATTTTCCTTTAATTAAAAAAATAAAGTTGCCTTCACCTGAACAGCAAAGTTGAGTTGTTCTTGGTTGCAGGGGGGAGAGGTGGATGAGGGTGAGTCAGCTCTGAGAGTCTGAGAGTGGGAAAGCTGGCCCAGCCCCTTGCTTGCTGCAGGAAGCTCATCCGGTTAACACAGTACAGCTGGCTCTGATGGCATGGGCACAGATGAGAGCCAGCCCTGAGGGCATGGGAGTGGGAGGTTTGGTGCCCCCTGGTCACTGTGGCATTGGGTGAGCTAGCCACGATAGTGCTGGAGAACCCACCCCAGTGGCATGGTTACAGGACAGCTTGCCAGCTGACCATCTCAGCTACTACCCAAGCCCAGATCCAGGGCTTTGAGTTGGCCACACCAACAATTTACCCCATCAGTGAACTGCTGGGGTGTATGAAGGAACCGGTCCTACAGATTCAAAACTACAGGATCTACATGAGATGTCTCCTAGGATAACAATGCTTGCCACCAAGCCAGATGACCTGAGCTCCACTCCTGGAACCTACATGGTAAAAGAAAATAACTGATTCTGGCTAAGTTATCCTTTGACTCCATGTATTAATACTTGAATACTCA
Source organism: Montemys delectorum (assembly GCA_019843815.1). NCBI lineage: Eukaryota > Metazoa > Chordata > Mammalia > Rodentia > Muridae > Montemys > Montemys delectorum. The sequence goes on along the minus strand of JADRCD010103810.1, from coordinate 13,823 downwards.
CAGCCCTCCCACCCCAACACACTTAAATTACTAAAAAAAAAAAAATGCTATGGATGTTTCTCAGAGGGCCCATCTAACACACCAAAGGCCCTGGGTAAGATTCCACAGCATTGCTTAAAATGAGGTGATGGAGGTGCACAGGCCTTTAACCTTAGCACCTCCAAAAAAGGAGAAAGCTAGAAGAGCAAACTTCAAGCTCAACCTTGGCCTCACTCAACTTGAGGCCCATCTAAGCCACATAGACCATTTCTCAAATCAACAGAAGAAAAGTTCAATCTAAATGTAAACAAACAAAATAACAAAACACAAAGCAAAATTTTAAAAAGGAATTAACCTTTCTTGCTCTGGCCTACTTCCTCTCCCTTGGGATTATACTGTCTCTTAATAAAATGACCCTGCTTTTGTTATTTAAAAAGCAAAGAAAGAGATGGCTCAGTGAATAAGAGCACTGGCTGCTCTTCCAGAGGACCTGGGTTCAATTCCTAGTACCCACACAGTAGCTCACAACTGTCTATAACTCCAGGGGATCTGACACCTTTATACAGACATACTTGCAGGCAAAACAACAATGCGCATAAAATAAATATTTAGCAAGGAAAGTAAAAACAAAACAAAATCAGGATAAGGGTTGGCAGAGAAGCCTTCATGTGTGAAAAAGTTCTTGCTTCAAAGCCTGATGACCTGACTTGGATCCTCAGAACCTATAGTGGAAAGAAAGAAGTAACTACTAAAAGTTGTCCTCTTAATACCCCACATGCACCATGGAATTATATACTTCTGTATTTGTGCATGCATGCACACACATGTATACACCCATGCACACAAATACATTCCATACACAATAATAATAATAATAACAATAATGTATATTTATAAAATTTAAACAAGAAAACATGGCCTAGTGACACACCTATATGCAACCCTAGCACTTGGAAAGCTCAGACATGAGGATCTCCAGTTCCAGGACACCCTAGGCTACTGATACCATGTCTTTTTTTTAAAAACCCAAAACAAAACCAACAAAACAAAACAAAGAAATCTACAAGAAGAGCCAGCAAGATGACTCAGTGGTAAATGTGCCTGTCATGTAAGCCTAGAAACCTGAGTTCAATCCACAAAACCCACAAAAAGGTGGAAGAGATCCAACTCCACAAAGTTGTCCTCTGACCTACACACACACATGCATACACATTAATGATTTTTTTAAGAGCTGGAAGTATAATAGAGAGCTTACCTGGGATTTATGAGGACTAAGATTTGATCTCCATCACCACAAAAAAGAAAATATAAAGTAAGATGTTAATACGATGTGATTATTAATAGCTATATATCATGATCTTAGGGAGATTACTTAATATTATAAATATCTAGTTATATATATACATATATATTTTTCCATAAAATGACAGTTAAAAATCAAACAGGGCCATGGACAATGGCACATTCTTATAATACCATCACTTGGGAGACAGCATCAAGAATTCAAGGTCAGCTTGGACTACACAGTAAAACCCTATCTCAATTTAAAAAAAAGCCAACCAAATCAACAAAAAATCCAAGTCAGAATATCTTGTGAGTTTTAAATTAACTTGACTTCAAAGTTTAGAAGAGAAACTGTAAAGTATCTATGAGATTTTGAGGGAAAATACTAAATTATAGTTTTAGGCTACTCAAAAACTAGAGTGCCACTTTACTTTATGTAAAGTATTAGACTCTAGACAGAATAAAAAACTAAACATAAGAAGCACAACTATTAAATATTAAAAGTACATTTAAAAGGGCTCGAGGCATGCTTGGCAGTTAAAAGCATTTGTTTCTCTTATAGGGGACCTGGGTTTAGTTCCCAATACCCACACGGTGACTCACAGCCATCTGTAACTCCACTTCCTGAGGATCTGACCTCCTTAGGCACCAGGCATGCATGTGAAGCACGCACATACATGCAGACAAAACATTCATACACATAAAATAGAACAAAATAATTAAATAGTGAATTCAAGAAAAATTAAAATATATAATAAACATTTTTACAATCTTTGAAAAGAAAAGACCTTTCTAGACAATGTTCAGGCCTAAATGCCATTAAAATGATTTACATATTTTATTACCTTAAGAACTCTTGTGACCTACTGTATAGAAAGAAAAATAAAGTTAAATTTTAGGTTTTGTTTAACTTTTTCTTTAAAAATAAAGTATCTAGCTGACCATTAAAAACTAAAAACAGAGATAGATTAAGGTCATAAAGGCTAAATATTTATAATAAATGACTAATCAGCATTGTACTTAAGAAAATGATACAAATTAATAATCTAAGAATAATATTACTAAATAAAACATCAAAAGATAGTATCAAATAGGGTGAACTTTAAATAAACAACAAACAGTACTTTTGTAAAAACTGGGAAAGGGACTGAAGAGATTGCTTAATGGTTAAGAGTACTTGTTGCTCTCACAGAGGACCTTAGTTATATTCCCAGCACCCAGATGGTTGTTCATAGCCATGTGTACTTCCTGTTCTAAGGGATACAAAGCCCTCTTCTGACGTCTTCTGGTACTAGGCATGTACATGGTGCACAAACATACATGTAGGCAAAACAGTCATGCACATAAAAATAAATAATTTTTAAAAAACTAAAAATAAGGCAATCAGCAATTTGGAAATCAAAGAATTAATTAAATACTATTCACTTACCCATCAGATTGCTAAATTTAAATTAAATTTAAAAGTGCTAATAATATCCAGTAGTTATAAGAATGGAAGGAGAAGAATATTCACATACTCTGTAAGTAAAATCAATTCAGATTCTTTACCATGCTAAATTAGGCAGCTGATTTTTAGGCATACTGAAAATTTAAATGCAGGAACCTTTTAACCTAGCAAGAACAGCAAAGTTCAGTGGTACTCAGGTGACAAATTTGGAAGTCTTACACAGGAACTCATAACTTTTGTGTCAAGATACTGCACTTGGACTACCACATTACTGAACCTAGCACACCACTGGGTGCCATGCCAGTGTGAAAGGTTATCCCAAGTCTTTGAGATGAACCATGTCATGTTTATGGAGAGGCATAGCCCAAGAGTTTTTTTAAAAAAACTAAATATTCTACCATAATGAAAACTTACCCAAGTCAGGCTCTGCAGTCAAGTTACAGGTCAGCTTTGGACTAAACAGTCACTCTGGGCTTGTTGGACAAAAAGTTCTAGAAAGGAAAATAGCTCAGAAACATCTTAAAGTCTCAAGATGGCCAGTTCACCTCACCAGCTGAGGAATCTGACTAGAGGTTGGACTGCCTTATGTGAGGTGTTATCATCTAAAACTTTTGGACTTCCAGGATGTACTTTTTAATATGGTGATAAAATGTGAATATCAATGTGACTATTACAACTGTTTTAAGTTTCACAATGTTCACTACATTCTCTACATCTCCAGTCATGACTACAGTCTAATTACAGAACTTTTTTTTTTTTTTTTTTGCCCCCAAGGAAAACTGTACCTGAACATGAAGGTAGTCCCTTTGAGGAATTGGTAACACAAAGAAAAATACAAAGAAATAAAATTAGTCTGTATAGTGCTGAAAATGCAAGTGACAAATGTTCAAAATTCTCTTCAACGAGCCACACAGAAGCAGCATATAGACGTGTGTCGGAGGTGTAAACTTGTAATGAAAAGCATACACATCTGTGAAAAGCGGAAGGATACATGCAGGGGAGAGATACATGTGCAACAACAACGGCAGACTACATGTGCAGTGAATGCAGTGGAAGACTAAACACACAAAAACAAAGGAGTACATTCATGGTGGAGGGATATTTGACGGGACACGTATATAACGGAGATAGACTTGTGACCCGGTCACGGCCTTGTGGCGGAGGAATGGACCGGCAGAGTTGAGGCCTAAGCGAACATATGCGCATGCGCAAGCGCGGAGGGATCAGTTGATGACAGGACAGGGCGTGACGGGGCGGAGCATGCCAGGGCCTTTTAACTGAGCCGCAAGGTTGAGGCAGCCATTTAGTGCTGCGGAACACAACGAAGAGGGAGGATGTTGGAAGCTGAGGCAAGCGGTGGGATGGCCCACAAAGCTGGGCCTGATGAGAAGACATTGCAGGTGTTGCGGGACATGGCCAACCGCCTGCGAATCCGTTCCATCAGGGCCACAAGTTCCTCGACCACTAGGTAAAGGGCCTGGGAAGGCCTTACCATGCGGTTCTTCGGTCGTTCTTTCTGAAGCTGTGAGGTGAAGGGAACCTGCCGTTATCCTCCATTTTCTGCCTTCTGGGGGCCACCTACTGCTTCTAGATACCCATGAGGTTCAGTCCTCTTCAGCCCTGGTGGCAGAGGTACACCCCTGACTACATTGTGACCAAAGTTCTGGAAGCCTGTAAGACCTCCTTAGTAAGGAAAAATCTAGAACCCAATTGGGTGAATGACCAGTGTTCCCTGGTATTTACCAAGCTAGCTCTAGTTTGACATTTTAGCTAGAAATGGCGTTTTGTGTATAAGCAATTGCATTGGAATTGGGGTTAGTTATGACTGTGTGGCCATTACTCAGGAAAATAAATTCAGCTCAGTCAAGAGTACACCAGAGGGGTAGTGCTCCAAGAAGTAGAGCAGGAAAGAGGAAATGTGACAGGCAGCAGCACACAAGAGGTGTACTTTCAAAAAATAGTGGATAGCTAGTAAAAAATATTGGTTAGTGGGTTTCCTGATATTTGTTAAAGGTAATTTTGCACTGATATTGATAAAGAACAGGTTGTTTTGTGTATGTGGTCCAGGCCAGCCTTGAACTGAATCCAAAGAATTATCCTGCCTCCACAATATTTGGGATTAAGGCCTCTAACACTGCTTGTCCACAATTTTTTTTCTTTTTCTTTCTTTTTTTTTGTCTTTTGGGTGTGTGTGTGTGTGTGTGTGTATATATATATATATATATATATATATGAATATGTATATGTATATATACATATACATACATATATCTTTACATAGTCTTGGCTGTCCTGGAATTCAAAGTGTAGACCAAGTTGACCTGTAACTCACAAAGACTCTTCTGACTCTGCCTTCTGAATGCTGGGATTGAAGGCACACACCACTACATCCGTCTTCACAGTTTTTCAATAAACTAGTACTTGTATGTCTATACAGGCTTACTAATACTGAACTTGTTCTTGTTAAGTTTTCTCTTTCTAGGAATTTTTTTCAGTTACTTTGATTAACAAAGTCTTTTTTCAGGATACAGTTGTTCATGTTATTGTAAAAATTCTTGTTCATTTCTGTAGGGATGACAGAATAGCCCCATTTTCATTTTCTGAGTTATTTCAGTCTTTTCTTAGTTTAGCTTTTTTTGTTCTAGCTAAAGCTTTGCTCATCTTTCACAAGAACCAACTTGGGATCCTATGGATTGTACTTCAGAGCAAAGCACTTCTCTAACATGTCCTGGTCTTTTGTTTGTTTGTTTGTGTTGTTTTGTTTTATTTTATTTTTTAAAACTTTTTTTTAGATATTTTCTTTATTTACAGTTCAAATTTTATCCCCCTTCCTCATTTCCCTTCCGAAAACCCCCCATCCCATCCCCCCTCCCCCTGCTCACCAACCCACTCTCTCCTGCTTCCTGGCCCAGGCATTCCCCTACACTGGGGCATAGAACCTTCACAGGACCAAGGGCTCTCCTCCCATTGATGACCGACTTGGCCATCCTCTGCTACATATGCTGCTGGAGCCATGAGTCCCACCATGTGTACTCTTTGGTTGGTGGTTGGGTCCCTGGGAGCTCTGAGAGTACTAGTTAGTTCATATTGTTGTTTGTCCTAAGGGGCTGCAAACCCTTCAGCTCCTTGGGTCCTTTCTCTAGCTCCTCTTAATCACCAGCATTGCACAAAAAATAAGTTTAGTTTTATAGATTTTCTCCCCCATTTGCCACACCATTTTTTATTTCTGCTGTGATCTTTATTATTATTTCCTTCTCTTAAAGGCTTTTGATTTAATTCTTTTGTAGTTCCTTAAGTAGTAAAATGAGGTTGTTGATTAGAAATTGTTACAAAAAAGCCAGGCAGTGGTTGTGTATACATTTACTCCCAGCACTTGATAGGCAGAAGCAGGCAGATCTTTGTGAGTTTGAAGCCAGACTCCTCTATAGAGTGAGTTCTAGAACAGCCAGGGCTACACAGAGAAACCCTATCTCGAAAAACAAAACAAAAAAAAAAAAAAAAAGAAAAAGAAAAAAACAAACAAAAAGGTAAAAAGGAAATAGTTAAAAATGAGTTTTAGCTATACATTTTCTTTGCACTGCTTTTGCTGCATAAGATTTGGGTTTTGCTTTTATTTTCATGCATCTGTTTCTCATTTTCTTTGTAATATTTTTCCTTTGGTTTGTATAAGAGTTCATTATTTAATTTCCAGAACTCTGTTGGATGTTTTCTGTTTTTCTGTTAGTTTCTGATTTCATGTCCTTGTAGCCACACAAAGTACTTTGCATGTTTTTTTCATCATGCCCTGGGGCTGGGAGTGCATCTCAGTATTAAACTATTTGCCTATCATGTGCAAGGCCATAAGTTCCACTCCCAGCACTACAAAAATAATTTGTCCTGAAACCTAGACTATGACATTAAGAGGACAATATAGTTAAGACACAAGATTTATTTTGTTTTATGTTTTTGTTATCTCAGGTCTATCACCATGACTATCATTCCTACTAAGGTTACAGTTACATGGCATCACATTAGGCTTTTTTTTTTTTTCTGGAGACAGGATTTCTTTGAGTAGCCCTGACTGTCCTGAAACTCACTCTGTAGACCAGGCTGGCCTCAGACTCAAAGATCTGCCTGACTCTGCCTCCCAAGTGCTGGGATTAAAGGCATGCACCAACTGTCTAGCCAACTCTTTTCTCTTTTCTTTTAATGAAGTAAATACATTTATTTATGTCTTTTAATTTTATCAAATACAGAGAAATGGGTTTAAGGAGGCAAATATTAGACAAGCATGGTGGCATATGCCTTTAATCTTTGAGTTGGAGGCCACCCTGATCTACAGAGCTAGTTCTGGAGCAGTTATTTAAAAAGAAATGCTTATTACAAGCCTACCTTATCCTGAAATAGATTAGATAGTACAGAGGTTTCTCCCCATTGTTTTTGTTTTTGTTTTTGTTTTGTTTTGCTTTTAAAGCTTGGGTTCTGGTGACTGAACTGGGGTCCTTGGTTTTTTACAAGGCAAACACATCTTTGTTTTTTATAATAGTTGTTTTTTGATAGGATGAGATGATATTTCATTATAGTTGTTTGTTTGATTTTTCGATGCTGGGGATCGAACTTGGTCACCCACATGTTACTTCTAAGATAGCTTCCAGCTTCAGCTTTTTAAATCCTGGGGTTACGGGCATTGGCCACTATGCCTGGCTCTTACTGTAGTTTAGATTTACATTTTTTGATAACTAATGATACTAAATATTTTTATATAGTTGTTTGCCATTCTTTCTTCTTTCTTTGAAAAATCTATTTAAACTATTTGCCCACTATAATTTGTTGTTAAATTTTTGAGTTTCTTATCTTTTGAATATTAATATTCTGTCAAACAAATAGCTCGGAAATATTTTCAGGGAGTGGTTTTATCTCCTGTCTTGTTTTCTCTCCCCTATAAGAAATTCATTTTAGGGGTTGGAGGGATGGCTCAGTTAAAAGCAGTGGCTGCTCTTTCAGAGGTCCTGAATTCAATTCCCAGCACCCGCATGTTGACTCACAGCCATCTATAACTATAGTCCCATAGGATCCAATGCCCTTTTCTGGTGTACAAATGTATTTTTAGACAAAACAACCAAATACATAAATTACAAAAATCTTTAAAATGAGAAATTAATTTGAAGTAGTATAATGGAATGTATGTGGTGGTTCTGATAGAATGAAACATGTGGAAGTTGTACAAATGATAACATATGGGAGAAAGAATGTTCAAATCAGTTACTTGAGCATAAGCCCAAGTACATAGTGCTCCTCTGATGGAAGAGTGCTAGGTTCAGAGTGTGTCACTGTGTGCAGAGAGAAAGAGGGATTGAGGGGTTGTTGACCTCTCAAATGGCCCTTAGTGCTTCAAGCATGGGGGGTCATGGCCCAACATCACTGATTATTAGTTGAATTCAGTCAGGCTAGGGAAAATGACTCTTGCTTCTAATCGAAAGACAAGTGTACTGCTGCTATACATAAAAGTACACAGTGCCCATTGGTAGCCATTTGCCTGTGAGAAATGACCTACATCATATCTGCCTTTCAGCCGTCTCACACCATGTAGCAGTGCTGCTGAGATCATGTCTGTGCTGTTCTTCTACACAATGAGATATAAACAGGAAGACCCTGAAAACCCAGACAATGATCGGTGCATCCTTTCAAAGGTACGGTGATGGGAATACTGCTGTTTGTTGTTGTTTTTGGTTGGTTGGGGTTTTTTGCTTTGTTTTGTTTTGGCAGTGTGGTGGGGCTTTGTTTTTTGGTTTTGTTTGTTTGGGTTGGGTTGGGTTTTTTTCTTTTTTCAGGAGAGGACAAGGTCTTGTATAGCCTAAGCTAGCCTTCAGCTCACCAGGTAACACAAGCTTACCAGCTCACCATGTAACTCAAGCTGATCATGAACTCTTTATCTTCCTACCTACCTTCAACTTCTGAGTTTTGGGATTATGGTGTGTACCTGACTTGAAGCTTGCTTCTTAATATACTCTCTTTAAAGACAGCATGGATCAATAGGCTTGAAATGGGCCATTTGCTTTTTTTTTTTTTTTTTTTTTTTGTTAGTTACAGTACGAAGTTGTTCTAGTGAGGCCCACTTGGAACTATATGACATGTGTGCCAGGAAAGATGGCATGTGGCAGCTGGCCATCTTTTCTTTTTGTTTTGGTAGTTCTCTACCTCACTCCACCTAGTATTGAAGTCCCCATTGGCAGATCATACTTCTTTCATCCTCTGTTCTGCTTTGAGATTCAGGTGACTTCAGTGACTCTGCCTTGCTGAACCTGCAGAAAACTGAGGATGACTTAGAAGAAGCATCAACCCAAAACTGAAGGGCTTTTAATTTTGCCAATTTTACTTTATTTTTCTATATAAAGAGGCCTGGGAAGTAGCCAAAAAATCTTTGTTGTGAACAACGTCTTGAAACACGCTTATGCTTGGAGAAAGATGAGCATTGCTTGGAAGCAAATTCTTCCCTTTGGGGATGTACATACCTTTACTCTCGCCTTTGCCACTCCCAGGTTGTGGCCCTCAATGCATAATAGTTGATAAGAAAAGAAAAGAATCCTAGCTGAGTGTGATGACACATAATACCTGTAATCTATACACTTAGGCAGCTGAGACGGGAAAATTTACCAAGTTTGAGGCCAGCCTAAACTACGTAGTCCCAGGCCACAATGAACTACAAAAATAACCTATTTAAAAGAAATGTGGGATAAGAAACCTTTTCAGGGACCTTGTGCCATATCAGGCTTCTTGCTGGTATCCAACCCATAATCTCAATCTGTCCAATAGTCTCCTACTCTTGAGTGGAGACTCTGACTCCATGCCAAAAGATAAAGTCCTGAGGCTTATTTGCCTTCAGCTTCATGGCTAGGAGGAAAAGGTGTTGTAGGTCTGTGATCTAAGAGCATGAAAGACATTTGGGAACCAGATTTTGTTATTCTAGTTGTTTTTCTGTTACTAATGAAACACTCTGACCAAAAGCAACTTGAGAAAAAAAAAATGTTTATTTGGCTTAAACTTCCATGTCACGGTCTATCATTTAGAAAAGTCAAAACAGAAACTCAAGCTGCTTTACTGGCTTGCTCATACACAGCCAGCTTTCTTTTCTTTTTTTTTTTCAATTTATTTATTCTTTAATCATTTTTTACAATCCATACTTCATCCCCCTCCCAGTCTGTCCCTGCCCTGACCACTCCCCATCTCATACCTCGCCCCAACCCTCCTCACTCCCACCCCTATCCCCCACCCCGCTCCAAGAGGATGTCCTCACCCTCCACCCACATCCCACCAGGCCTCCTCACTCCCTAGGGCCTCCAATCTC
>JADRCD010103809.1:0-25924 GCA_019843815.1 Montemys delectorum | reverse complement strand
AGTACAATGAAAAATAAATGAATTCAGGTATCTCTGTCAGTGATTTTTTTTTAAAAGGAATTTTATTTAATTTTTTAAAGATTTATTTATTTTATGTATATAAGTACATTGTAGCTGTCTTCAGACACACCAGAAGAGGGCATCAGATCTCAGTACAGATGGTTGTGAGCCACCATGTGGTTGCTGGAAATTGAATTTAGGACCTCTGGCAGAGCAGTCAGTGCCCTTAACTGCTGAGCCGTCTCTCCAGTCTCTCAAGGCATCTTAAGATAGGTTTGAAAGTCCAGTGGCTATGTGCCTGGGGCATCAGTCACAGACCAGAGTTGCGCAGGAGACAATTGCTTTTCTTTTCCTTCTTTTACTTATTTTTAATGTCATTTTTTTGTTGTTGTTCTGTTGTCTTTGTTTTGTTGTTTCTGTTGTTATGTGACATGGGGAGACACGAACAAATGTCTACTCACTCCAGGTAGGAAAATGACAACAAACCAAACTATGGATACCATCAAAGTCCAACTTGGTGAACCAATGAGTTTTATTGGGGTTACTTACAAGAACATGGGTGAGGGGTTCCTTACAGGAGCAGAAATGAGTCAAAGACAGCTGCATCACTAAAGCCCACCGCAGCATGGGTGACAGCTCACAAATGCTGGGAACCTGGATCACACTACACAGGCCGCAGGCAGCTCAACAGGATGGAGAGTGTCCTTTCCTGGTGGCTCAGCTAGTCTGAACTTCTAGGCAACTCTGTTGATCTGAGACTTCCAGGCCCCAGGGCTGTTCTCTGCTTCTTCCAGGCAGCTAGGCTTGTCTCAGCAGTCTCTACTCTTTTTTTATACACTTGGGGAAGGAAGGGGCCTAGTCCCCGGTTTAGTTTCAGGGACTTCATGAAACTATTTTGAGTTGTTTACGTCCTGTCTTAACAAGCTTCTGAGCAGGGTGGAATATTTCAGTCTCCCCTTAGAACATCCTGTTGTTCTCCCTCCCTGTAAACCTCTGGCATAGGAAGTTTCCCTTCTAAGATGGAAAGTTTCAATCTTGGGGAAGTTTGGATACACAAGTGCAATCTCCCATGACCGCAACTGATTTGGAGAAACAATGTGAGCAAAGATCTTGAACACCTGCGAAGACCTTCTTGTTCCTCAGTGTTCAGGTGACTGGTGTTCCAAATCCTCTCCTTAATAAAATATCCAATCCCATAACAGTGGGACCCTGCTCCTGAAAGTTTCCCAAGCAGTTCCCCGCACTCTTCCGATGAACACTCTCTGAATAATCAAGTTTGTCCCTGGAGAGAGAGTTCATTTAGGCAAAACAGCTTACACTTATTTTGGATAACATTTATGCAGCTGGATTTGGGATTAAGACTCCAGTCACTCGACAACAATTAGATGTGTATTTTCTTTCTCCACAGTCTCATTGCCCAATGCATTTCTGATGCGAGCCCAGAAGAGTGGCTGCTGGTGAGCACTGTCCGGCCAAGTGATAAACGTCTGTCTATTTATGAGTTTCCTGAGTCGGTGGTAGCTAGACAGCTTATAGTTTGGAATCTCTTCAAGGAATATCAAGATAATGACATCCTTGTGCTCATAAAACATCTTCATGCTAGCCAGCTGGACTTCAAGCCTGCACCATTCACTATGTAGGTAGTGGTTACTGACTACACACAGGGTTTTCCTGCTTGCGTTAATAGCATTCTGGATGTTCTCGAAGATGTCAATGCCTGGTTCAAAGTCACGTTGGTGAAGACAGAGTTTAAAGGTGGTCTGGCTGCCTTCTTCTAGGGCTGGAACAAGCTCTTTGTATACCCATGCCTCATCAGTGGCCGAGAAAGAGACAAATGCATCATATAAGAACTTCTCTGTTTTGTGCCATTTAGTGAGGTACCAGGCCCTACATATGTACAAACCATACCACAGAGATGCAATCATCTTGGCACTGAACCAAGAGAAGACCATAGTGCTAAGGACCATACTGAAGGAACATAAGAAGTAGACCTTTCCCAAGTCAAAATTACACATGGCATCATCAAAATCTATAAGTAAGCTCTGGCTGTCTGGCTGCTGACAGGGATAGCTCCGGAGGAAGGGGATGTGGACCTCCTCTGTGTTCATTGACCAGTTCTTGAACCACAAATTGTCACAGGTGCACTGAAGTTTGTTCCCATAGACATCAAAAAACATTAATGATTTCAGATTCTCCAGATGACTCTGATTAATGACCTTCAAGTTGTTGAATCTTAAAGAAAAGACCTGGAGGCTCTGTAAGCTGGAGAACATGCCAGGAACCAATGACTCTAAGTTGTTATTTTCAAGGCGGAGGATCTTTAGCCTTTTGAGGTTTTGGAATAAGGAAGCATTTAAATAAAGACTTCGATCTCCATCTTTTGTTCCTGAGATATCCAACTTTATGAGGTTAATCAGAGGGTCAAATTGGTGGTGGTCCAGGAATACTGAGGGGTTTTTTCCTAAGAGTAACTCCTGCAAACTACTCAATCCTTGGAAAAAGTTGCTCGGAACAACCTGAATCCCATGTTTTTGTCCTTCTAGGTTGAGCTGTTTCAAAGATGTGAGCTTCATAAATGGAGGATACTGAAGGGTCCTAGTAGTTTCATATGTGATCTTATTAAAACCAAGTTTCAAAACCAGAAGCTTTTCAAGGCCTGAGAAAAGGTTTTTATGAAAATATGACAAGCCGTTGTACATCAGGTCAAGGGAACGTAGGTCAGTGAGACCAGAAAACGCGTTCGACTCCAGGATTTCTAGGCGGTTGTGGGAGAGAATCAAAGCCCGGAGTTTTTTCAGAGGTCGGAAGGTTCCGTGGTTGAGAGTCCGAATATTGTTGTCTCCAAGATCTAAGACCTCTAAGTTTGGAAACTGAGTAAAGGAATGCCTGTCAATTGTTACAATCCAACATGCAGCTAAATTGAGCTTCTTCAGTGAGAATAGCCCACTGAAGGCCAGATTATTGAGTTCTGTGATGGGGTTGCTTGAAAGAGAGAGAAACTCCAAGCGCTTCAAGGGGGAAAACACAAAATCTGGAAAGCTTTTAAACTTGTTGTAGCTCAGATCTAGGATGGTCAAGTTCTGCAAGGAACTCCAGGTCCCGTTGCTGATGAAGGAGAGCTGGCACTTGTTCAGATTCAGTGTTTGGAGACTGGGCAGAGCATTGAACTCACTGTCATTGAGATGAACCAAGTCACTGTTTTGGCCCAGGTCGAGGAACAAGAGCCTGGTGCACTTTGCCAGCTGCTTAATGCCCTCTGCATTGGTGGCATTTTTCTGAAAAACCAGTGTCTCTAACATGGGTAGGTTTCTGAGGAGTTGACAAACAGTTTTCATATTTAAGTGACCATGTTTAAGCTCCTGGTTACTGAGGTCCATAACCCTTACATTCTGCAGGTGTTTGGCCGAAAGCTTCTCCAATTTCACCACTGTTCCACTCAGATTCAAGCTTTTAAGTTGGGGTAGAGTTTCCAGATACACATTCTGAATGACTCCACGGCCATTCTGGGAAGCACTTAGATTGGTTAGGTTAGGCAATGACAAAGCAGAGAAGTTTAACTCTATTAGTTTGTTCCCCTGAAAACTCAGGTGGGTCAGAGAAACCAGTGACCTAGGGCTGTGGTCCAAGTGCATGATGCTGTTGTTAGTAAGATCAAGGTGCTCCAGGCACAGAAGATGCTGGACTGCTTCAAGAATACCAGAAAAGTTGATAATGCTGTTTCGAGATAGGCTCAAATATTTCAATTTGACTAGAGGAGTAAAGGCATCTTTGTGAATATGAGTGATCTGATTGTGGCTCAGGAGCAAGGTCTCCAGGTTGGACAGGCCCTCAAAGGAGTTATTCACACTTTGAATCTTATTTTCCACTAAATTCAGCAGAGTCAAATTTTCAAGTCCCCTAAAGGCACCTTCGTTGATCTTCCAAATTAAGTTCCACTCTAGTCTCAAGTCCACCAGAGCAGACAGATTAGTGAAGCTCCAGGGAGGAAGGACTTGAATGTGATTGTTTGTAAGGTTAAGGTGAGTAGTATATGTTGGTATGTCACTAATGGCCTCTGTCAAGTTGGTGATCTTCTTCCGAATGCAGAACACATGGTGAATATCAAATTCATACTGTGTGCACTTGTTGAACCCATATGTCTCTGCCAAAGACAGCAAAGAAAGTCCTATTAACATGAGCAGGAGCTGCAGAGATGGCACAAGACTGCCCCCACTCATCTTGATTGCTTTAGGCATCCAGGTTACAACAAGGAAAAGAATTCCTTCTCATATAGGATGCTCATGTTCAAAGGTATAGTCTTCTCCTATGGACTTTGCTGCAAAGAGAAACAAAGGTTTTTTTTTTTTTTAGTTGAAATTTCCCTTTCCTAATAAGTGTTTTATAGCTGCTTCAAGGAAACAAAAAAGCTCAGTCTCAACATCAAACTAGATTTTTTTGGTTTGGTTTGGTTTTGTCTCCACCCCCACCCACTGAAGGGTTTCTCTGTGTAGCCTTGGCTGTTGTGGAACTCACTCTGTAGACCAGGCTGGCCTCAAACACGGAGAGATCTTTTTGCCTCCTGAGTGCTGGGATTAAAGGCATGAACCACTATGCCCAGTCCAACACCAACTTTCAAAACCCACTCTCTGTTAACAAGGAAGGCTGCTGCTCTTTTTCTGCAACCAAAATTCTCAGCATGCAGAGCCAAAGGAGGCAACATTGTGTACCGTTTATTTTAGTATGACAATCAGGAAGTCACCTTATCCTCCTCTTACATCCGTATAACAAACATGTCCCCTGTCTTGTGGGCTGGTACTGGAAATGCCATCATTGTAGATGTATTGAATGGGTTGTGGGAATGCCATGCCACCTGTGATGCAAGTTACTGCTACCTCAATGTGAATGAGGCCGAGTGATCAATCATTTCACCACAATTTGCTTTTTTTGTTGTTGTTTTTGTTTTTGTTTTTTTGTTTGTTTGTTTTTGTTTTTCAAGACAAGGTTTCTCTGTTTAGCCCTGGCTGTCCTGGAACTCACTCTGTAGACCAGGCTGGCCTCGAACTCAGAAATCCGCCTGCCTCTGCCTCCCAAGTGCTGGGATTAAAGGTATGCGCCGCCAGCACCCAGCTCACAGTTTGCTTTTTGATAGACAGAGAGAGGACTCTGTAAGCTCTGTCCTTGAGCTGAACTGGGGGAAGGGGCATTGGGCAGGAGGAAGAGTGAACCTTGAGATAACTGATACATTTTGAGCAAGATGCCCTGACTAGTGAGATGCAGGACTACAATATCCGAATATTGGTGATTTTGAAAATCTGCTTATATATTTGGAAGCTTCTCTTCCAGTGACCTGCTAGTTTATCTCCATTCTTCACTTTCTTTCTTTTCTTTTTTAAAATCCTTTGTGAGTATTCTTGTATATTCTTTATATGTTAATCCTTTGTCGATAATTTAAATGTATCCTGCAATCTATAATTTAACATTGCTTATGAACTTCTTTGTTGACAAAAAAATCGGTAATAATATAGCGTGGTGGTTGGTTTAATTGTCAACCTGAAACAATATAGAATCAAAGGAGATGAGTCTCAAGAAAGGATTTTCTAGATCAAATTAACTTAGGAGCATATCTATGGGGGGACTATCTTAATTATAGTAGTTGAGATGGGAAGAGCTAACCTAAAAGTACGTGGCAATATTCCCTGGAGTTGGCTCAGAATCCTATAAAAGTAGAGAAAGTAAGCTGAGCAGTGAGCATGCATTTGTTCTCTCCTCTTGCCGTGGATGTCATATAATCAGATTCTTCCAGTCCCTCCTGCTCATATTTCCCTGCAATGATAGACTACATATGAAAATAGGCTCTTTGAGATGCTGTTTTGTGGAGGGGTCTCTACATACATCACAATTGACCCAGCAACAAACCCCATGAACAAAGAAGGAAATCCAATTCACCATGACTTACTCTGTACTGGTTCAAACTTCTAGAGTCTGAGACTGGGCAGTTTAGTTTATTTTAGGCATATTTAAGTACAGTACAAGCTTGAAAACAAGTGTTTCCTCATGATAATTAACAAAATCTCGTTTGTACAATAAAAACTTAAGACACATTTATGTTTACACTTTACAAAGTGTGTATGACCTCTCCCATAAAGATGGGTTTTGTTGACTCAGAAACAATGCTCAAAATATGTGTGTAGGGAAATGACTGGGATATATATAAAAGCCTGTGGGAGTGCAGAGTGGCCTGGTCCTATGCAGATAGCACAGAGGTTACCCCGGCTGTTGTAAAGTGCAAGAGTCATCTCCCATAAGGAAGGGTTTTATTGGTTGAGAAACAATGCTCAAGATAAAGGTCTAGGGAGGAAGAGTCTGGGACAAAAACCATAAAAATCTGGGGGATTCCGGGGTAGCCTGGCCCTCCAGATAGCACAGGTCACCAGGTTATCAGCCACATCCAAACCCAGCTTTCTGGGTGGAAAATGAGTAAACATGTCCTTGCTGAGGGGACAACCTTATGTGTTTGACATTCCTTTCCTCCAGAGCTTATCTTCGAGCAAAAGGACTTTATGCCCTCTACACTGTTTTCTATGCTGTCTCCTGGAAGCAGTGAAATCTTGTTATTTTTGAGGACTCTCTGTTTCCTCTTCTTTACTAGTTTGATACTACAAGAGGATCAGAATGTTCATTGATGTTGATCATAACTATAACAAGCTTTCTGAATTCTCTTAGTTTTTAAAATGTGAATGTTGGTTTCATTAGAATTTTTAATTAGTTTTTTTGTTTGTTTGTTTGTTTTTTCTTTTTTCTTTTTCCTCCTGAGACAATGCCTCACTATATAGCCCTGGCTGTCCTAGAACTCACTCTGTAGACTAGGCTGGCCTCAAACTGAAACTCACAGAGAGCCACCTGCTTTTGCCTCCCAAGTGTGTTCACCACTATACTGGTTGCATTTTTATCTGTTAGCAATTATGCATTTAGCAAGGAACAGAAATTACACTTTCCCTTTTTTAAAGTTTTCTCATTTTTATGCCTTTCTTTTATGTTGATTTCATAAAAATTTATTACAGCTTTTATCAATATATTATAGTAGTGATAGAGTATGTCCTTCATCAGTGAGATGGCATCTATAATCTTATTAATTATCATTTGCTATAGTGCTTGACAAATATCAAGTCAGGAAAATTCCTTCCCATTCTCAATTTTTTAAGATTGGGGAGGGGGTGGCTGTTTCCAGAGAGGCCAGTAAAGGGTGCCAAATTCCTTGCATCTGCTGTTATATAGAGCTGGGTTTGAGCTGCTTGGAAATGAGTGCTGAGGTCAGAGAACAACTTTGTGGAGTCAGTTCTCTCCTTCTGCTTTATGGGTCAAATTCAAATGGATTGCCAGGCTTGCCATCTTGTGGGCTTTATTCCTAATTTTTAGATGACAGATACTTTGACCAGAAAAGAAAAGAACATGGAAATAGAGCCATCTACCAATGGAGTGGATATCGTTTAATGCAGTCCATGATGCATAGAAGAAGCAACGTTCTAATGATTGTGTTCACTTTTGTTTAATATCTGCTGGAGGTAGGCATGCAAGGGCAAAAATGGCTTAGAGATTCAAGATTCGGCTTAGCTTGGGCTATACATAGACTTGTCTGCAAGTAATGGGCCTAGCAACCTAGGCTCCTCCATATGCACCAAAGCACATGTACACATACCTTTAAGCAATGGAAATGTGTTACCACAGTAACACATTTAGCAACCCCTCAGTAATTCTGTTTTTATCCAAATGGGTCCCAGAACACATTCTTAAAACAGAGGAGATGGGCCAATTGAGTCTGGACTGGTTTGAGGTGCCGATGTAACCAAGCAAACTGTGTCTTCTGAATGAATTTACAAGAAAGATCCTCTGCCTACCATCTTATGCTTATGCATGGCTGGTCATACATGTGATTAAGACCAGATGTATCACAGGAAATTACATGTGCAGTGAACAAAGGCTTATATAATCCAAACCTTTCAATCAAAATAGAATCACTTGTGGTAATCAAACACCTCCTCCTAAACCTCATCAAGAAAGACCCCAGATGATAGCCAGGTGCCCTGGAGTACTCTAACTCAAGGAAACTGCTGCTCTTGTGCAGCATATTTAATCTGTATTATAACCTTGCCTTTGGGTAGCTTCCTGGCCACTTTGCAGTTGTGTGCACCTTACCAATTATATGAATAAGTCACCAAGTATCTGGAAACCCCTGGACCAGAAAACAGTCACTAGACTGAACTGAATAAATTAATTCAGTGAAAGGAACAGAGGTTCAGGGCATTTCTGTTGCTGTAGTTGATGAGAAAAGGTCCCACTCTAGAGCCTAGGCTATCTTGGAATTCACTCTGCATCCCAGGTTGCTTCATGGTGATCCTTCCTTCCTGTCTCCTGAGTGATGAAATTAAAGGCATGCACCACTATGCCCAGCTTTTACGGCATTTTTTTTTTTAATCTTTTAAGGTAACAAGAATGGAACAGAACAAAGAGGAGAGAGATCTATAAAAGCAAATGCAAAAAATGGAGAAATGGAGATGGAACTCAAGGCCCTGAGTTGGAGTCCCAAGACTCTCCCAAACCAAAGAACTTAACTTTTCCAGGCATGTTGAATCATTCATATAATCCCAGTAGTCAGGAACTGAAGCAGGATCACCACTTGGCTGAGGAACCTGAGAGCCACATTTTTCAGAAAGAGAGGGGAAAAGAGAGGAAAGAAGCAGGGAGGGGGAGGGAGGGGAGAGGAGAGAAGAGAGGGAGGGGGAAGTCAAAGACATGGAGAAGAGAAAGGAAGCAGTAAATCTGTATTGCACAAATGTGGCTAGGGGAAATTGGGTGGAGTAAGATGACACAGCCAGATTAATGTGCTTTGTGAGGGCAAGGGCAACATGGCTGGAATGTGGAAGTCAAGAAACAATATGAGAGTTCCTTTCTCTCCTTCCACCATGTGGGTCCAGGAATTAAGCTCAGCTTGTCTTCAGGCTTGGCAGCAAGCCTTTACTTGCTGGGCCCTGCTGCTGGATTTTACAGGCTTCCCTGCCACGACAGCGTGTGATGTCAGGAACTTTTGAAAGGACAAGGAAGAAACCAACCCCTTCTAGTTGTAACATTAAAAATGAGGTAAGGATGCCTGGTATGGTCTTACATGACTGTAATTCTAGCCCCGGAGAGGCTGAGGCCAAACTGGACTACTTCATAAGGAGACCTGGTCTCAAGAAAGAGACCTGAGAAACCAACTTCAACTGGTTTATAACATTGTCCACCCTTGCTTAGAAATCCCCAAGCCTAACACTTCAGTTTCTGCTAGCACAACATGCTACACCAAATGCACATTGAGCCTGAGCAAAATAAACAAACAAAAAACCCCCAAACAAACCAAAAACAAACAAACAAACAAACAAAAAAGAAACAAAAAACCAAGGGGTGAGCAGGATGCAGTGAGTCACACCTAAAATCTCAACACTTGGCAGGTAGAGGTGGGAAGACTGGGAGTTCAAAGCTAATCTCAGCCATGTGTTGAGTTTGAGAGCCTGGGCTATGTGAGCCCCACTTTCAAAAACTTACCAAACAAAAACTGTGTGGCCAGAAATCGCAGCAGCCATGTAAAGCCATGAGGCTAAGGCCAATGTGAGCTACACAGTGAGACTCTGCTTTTTAAAAATGGCTGCAGGCCTGGCTTGGTGCCACCTACCTTTAATCCCAGTACACAGGAGGCAGAGGCACAAGGATCTCTGTGACTTCCAAGGCAGCCCAGTCTACAGAGCAAATTCCAGGAGGGCCAGGGCTACATAGAAAAGTTAGATCTTCCCCATGAAATGGGTGCTTAGTGTCAGAGATATATCTCAATGGGTAGAGATGCTTGCCACAAAGCTTACGTTCTATCCTGGGAACCTACATGGTTAGTAAGAGAACTGACTCCTCCAAATTGTTGTCTTCTGACCTTCACGTACACAGCATGGCATGCACACACTCAATATTCCCACAACTTCTCTCTCTCTCTCTCTCTCTCTCACACACACACACACACACACACACACACACACACACACACACGGAGGTTTGCCTCTACTAATCAATTAAGGAGCAAAATAAACGTGAGAAATGGGGAAGAATGAACAAATAGAACATATGAGCTAGCTCATTTAAGGGTAAACAGAAAGGGGAGTGTTTGCAGTCTCACCCCACAGATTCTATTCTTGATTGTGCTCAGTGCCTATAAGTTTGCAGAGCCACTGTTTTCTGTGTCTTTGCTGCACATAGGCCTTTAGACAGCCACTCTTTTCTGCTCCCTATGGGAAGGCAACTGCTTTGAGATGCAATAGGCTTCTAAACCTGCCTGTCAAATCCACACAGGAAAGCAAGAAGCTTGCTTCTGCCATCTCCAGAGCCCAATCAAAGAAAATGCTGCTCTGGTGTGTAAAGCTCCCACTGCAGAAACTGCAAAACCAAGAGAGTCTTTCCAGTGAATGGCTCAGCCAAGGCTTTAAACAATATCCACTGCAGTGCTTGCACAGGGGAGACTGGGCCTACAATTTGTACCCAAATCCCAATTATCTGGAATCTGTTTCTTTTAAATTTCACTTCAGGATAGGAAGTTGTAATTGAAGGGCAAAGAACCCCTACTTGTTATTGTTTTTTGTTTTGTTTTGTAGATGTATTGTGTGTGTGGTATTTGTGTACTTGCTTCAGTGTGTGCACATGAGTAAGGGCCTATGCACGTGTGTGTGTGTGTGTGTGTGTGTGTGTGTGTGTGTGTGTGTGTGTATGTAGGCCAAAGGTTGGTCACTGGTATCTTTCCATTTGGACAAGGGCTGGTTGGCCAGTGAGTTTCAGGGATCCTCTTCTCTCTATCCCTTCACTGTACCCCACATTTCATGTGAGTTCTAGGGATCTGAGCTCAGGATCTCTTGGTTTGTCATCTCCCCAGCCCCCAGCCTACTTTTTTTAAAGTTTTTTTTAAAAAATGTGTATGAGTGTTTTGCCTGTAAGCACATGGGTAGAATGTAAGTGCCTGAAACTGGAGCTACAGAAGGTTGTGAGCTAAATTGTGGGTGCTGGGAACTGAACTTGGGGCCTCTTGAAGAGCAGCCTCTGCTCTTAACGGCTGAATCCCTCCACCTCTCTCTCCCCACTTGGTTTTTCGAGACAGGGTTTCACTGTGTAGCCCTCCCTGACTGTCCTAGAACTCACTCTGTAGACTAGGCTGACCTTGAACTCAGAAATCTGCCTGCCTCTGCTTCCCAAGTGCTAGGATTGATGGCATGCCACCACCACTACTGCCCAGCTGTTTTGTTGTTTTTTGAGACAGGATCTCTCTACATAACACTTGCAGCCCTAGAGCTCACTATGTAGATGAGGCTGGCCTCAAACTCACAGAAATCCTCCTGCTTCTGCCTCCCAAGTACTGGGATCAAAGGCCGTGTGGCACACATCCACCCAACATCCACTGTTCCTACAGAGCCTCTTTTTCCATATCTTTGTCCAAGATGGAAGGCAAACTGCTGCATTATTATTTTTTTTTTTTTTGGCCAGGTTCATGATTTTCTTTCCTTTACTGTTATATATTCATTGTAGATGGCACTGAGTTTCATTCAGAAGGACATTTTCATGCAGTAAAGTACTTTGAACATGTTCACCCCAATCCCTTCCGGCCTCTATTTTCTCACCCTGCCTATTGGGATCCCACTTCTGCTAGGCAGTTTTACTTCTCTTTTCATGATTTAGATACATACATACACGATTTTATGTATCTCTAAAATCTAGAGCTCATGAATGAGGAAAAGCATGGTATTTTCTTTCTTAGTCCAACTGACTTAATTCACTTAATATAATCACCTCATTATATCTTTTTCCCTGCAAGCAACATTCATGTATTCTCTATAGCTGAATAAAATTCCTAAACCATAACATATACATGTAATGGGATTTGATCTAGCCAACTGCCATTTCTAATTATTACAGGAGAAGAAAAAGAGGACATTAGACATCCCTGAGCTTCTCTGTTAAGCACAGGCATCACCCTGCATAGGCTTTGATCCAGCTCAGAGGCAGGTCCTGAGCTAGGAAACTGTCTAATCCTAAAGCAACAACCGATATGCCTAAAGGGATGAAGAGTCCATGACAAAAAGCAGCATGGCCCCAAGTAAACTTGCTGTGTTGGTCACTTGGGAAAAAGGAGGAGGACTCAATTAAGAAAAACCAGATTGGCCTGCAAGTCTCTAGGGCATTTTCTTGATTAATGTAAGTGCTGCCACCCTGGGCAAGGGGTCCTGGCTAGCCTGGTCTACAGAGCTAGTTCCTGAAAAACCAGGGCTACACAAACAAACTCTGCGGCAAACAGAAGAAAAGAAAACAAAGAAAAACAAAAAAGAAAGAAACAAAGAAGCAAAGCAAACCGAGGAAGCCATGAGGCACAAGCCAGAAAACAAGAGTTCCTCCATGACGTCTACTTTAGTCCCTGCCTCCAGATTCCTGCCTTGGCTTCCCTTCATGATGGATTATAAACACTAAACTGAAATAAACCATTTTCACCCCAAGCTGCTTTTTGGTCATGGTATTTTATCATAGCAATAGAAAGCAAACCAAGAAATGTGTCTCAAGAACAGAATACATTTGTGGTTCTCAATCCTCTGGTCCCACTGCAGGGTCTGGATTCAAAACAAATGCCTGAATACATGCAGACAAGATTGAATCTGAGCTCAGGAGGAGGGATTCTCAAACATTAGCATGACTCCAGCTCACCTGGGAAGTTCGCTAAGCCGTGGGTTGTTGGGCCCCACCCAACTTTTACTGTCACTGTTCTGGAGAGGGCCCAGGATTTGCATTTTCATCCTGTTTCCTGGTCATAGTGATGCCTGGGAGGGACAGGGGGTACATTCTCAACATCTGTCACTACCAATGTGAGTCTGGCTAGATTCCTAGCAATCCCCATAGCCTTCTCAGTTTGGCCTGCACCAAAAGGAAACAGGAGTGGCACCCACAGTAAGTTACCACACCATTCTCGGTCCTGTACTCACCACAGACAAAAATAGGCTCACAAACCTTCCAACATCACCACACTGTCTCTCTCTGTCTGTTTCTCTCTGTCTTTCTCTGTCTCTGTCTGTCTGTCTCTCTCATTCTCTCATTCTTTTACACACATACACACACACACACACACACACAGACCTCTCAGGCCACAGGCTTGGAAATACAGTTTTTCCTCCCTCAAGACTGGACCCTTCCTAACACCGGGTCTGAAGGGCAGCACTGGGCCACCAAGGAACAACAGCCTTTGACCTGTGGCTTTCACTGCAGCTTATCTAATACAAACTGCACAGACCCATCAGCAAGAAACAGGCAAGAGATATGCTGAATTCAAAAGAAGCCTGCTGGTGTTCCATTTACAAGGGTTATCATACCTCAGGAACATTCCTGAGCTTCTTTTCTGAGTAGATCCATGACCCCATTGATTTTTTTCCCAGCATCCATCAAAAGCATTCCTGAAATGGGCAGGGGCTAAGAGACTGTGTGAAGCTAAAGCTGTGGGAAGGAGTCCTGAGGAATGTGGTCTAAGAAGCAGAGCTTCTTGACCCTTCCAAACTTCCAATTCACACTCATGGTGTTACATGACTTGAAGTAATGCGCCCCCCCCACTGTCTGTGACATGCTCTGTGAGTCCCCAGTGAAAAAGCTTTCACACAGTCCCTTAGCCCCTGCCCTCTCTCCCTCTCTTTCTCTCTCTCTCCTCCTTTCTTTCTGTGAGGTCCAGGAGGAGAGCAAACTCGGATTCAAGGCTCATCTTGCCTCAAATTCCAAGGCTAGGATCTCAGGGATACACCACTTTACCCACCTGGAAGTTGCTTGGCAATGCTATTACCTGACCATTAGTGTGCGGAGGGAGGAGAGGTTCCGCTTTTACAGGAGGTGAACCAGAGTCCATGGTCTGTGGAATTTGCTGACCAGGGGGGGAACAGGCTCAGAGTTGCTTGGAAATTCACAGCTTACAGTCCGACCACATAATTCTCCATCAGGTTTTATAGAAAAGGGAAGCCCATAGACTTAGCATGGCTTGGCAGTCAGCTACTAAGTAGTTTGCACAAGATTATCATTCAAATTCAGGCCTCCTGATCTCAATCCTGAACTCTTATCACTTCAGCAGAGAGGCTAAAAACCTAGATATACATGTGCATACTCTCCAAAGGCCACTTCTGCCTGGAATTCTGCCCCATTCACATAACTGCTTGGGCTGGGCACCTCTGAAGTGTAGCAAAACCCTATCAACGAGCACTAGAAAAAGGGTGGCTGTAACTCAGTTGGTAGAGTGCTTGCTTGCCTAGCATGTGTGAAATCCTGGGTTCCATTCTCAGAACCAAATAATCCAGGCTTGGTGGCTCACACTTTTATTACCGGAACCTGGGAGGTAGAGGTGGGAGCATCAGAAGTTGAAGGTTACCCTGGACTACATGAGTTTGAGTACAGCCCGATATCCTATGGGGGGGGGAGGGGTGGGAGAGGAGAGGAGAGGAGAGGAGAGGAGAGGAGAGGAGAGGAGAGGAGAGGAGAGGAGAGGAGAAGAGAGAGAACATATCCTTAACCCTAGCACTCTGGAAGTTAAGGCAGGAAGCAAATTCTTGACCAATCTAGGCTATTGTGGCTAGACTCTGACTCAAAAATCAAAGAAGGCACTGTGGCCCATGCTTTTAATCTTAGCACTTGAAGGCACTGAAGGAAGAGGCAGGTGTATTTCAGTAAACTTGAGGCTGGCCTGTCTACATAGTCACTTTCACGCCAGCCAGGGCTATATAGTGAGACTTTGTCCTTTTTTGTTTTGTTTTGTTTTTGTTTTTGTTTTTGTTTTTCGAGACAGGGTTTCTCTGTGTAGCCCTAGCTGTCCTGGAACTCACTCTGTAGACAAGGCTGGCCTTGAACTCAGAAATCCAATCTGCCTGCCTCTGAGACTCTGTCTTTAACAAGCAAACAACAATAACAAAAAAAGGCAAAGGGAAATTTACAATTTTTAAAAGCTTACTAAAATAAAAATAAAATAAATTTGCATATGCTACATTGGAAAGCTTATTAAACAAAACATAGGAATGTATTTTAAAGCACAGTAGTTCAAAGCGATCTTCAAAATCAAGCTACTTTGAGGCCCACCTGGACTACATAAGACCTTGTCACAACAACAATTTTAAAAAGTGTAAGCACCAGGGAACAGGGACTTTGCAGTAATAAGAAAATAAATGTTACTTCCCTTTGGTACAATACTACTACTCTCTATGGTAGGAGTCATGAAGTGAGTTACATTGAATTAAAGAAATTCTTGAGCAGAAATGGTGACGCTTGCTTGTGATCTCGGTACCCTTGAAGCCAAAGATCAGTGGTTCAAGATCATCCTTGGCTTATAGAGAACTGCAGGCAAGCTTGGGTTATAGGAGACCTGTCTCAAACAAAAAATGGAATATTTCTGTTGCTTGCTGTATACTGCTGAAATGGAATCAAGTCAAGAAAGCTCAACTTACCTCTCAGAAGCTCCTGGCACATGGCTCAGTTGTTCATCTTCACTAAACAATGGCATTCTGCTTTAGGACTCTTAAAAACCTCATGATGATTGTTCTAAACTCTTAGGACATGAGACATTTCCTTCCTCTTCAAACCTCCTCTTTTTTTTCAAGCATGATGAAGGAGGCGGGCAAGGAGGTATACGCCAGATGTACCAAAGTCTTATTTGATGTGTATTGCAAAATGCAGTCTTGAAGGGAGCATTCGCCTTCTGCCCATAATACATTTACGCAAGTTTCTTGCTGTATAGGTTCATTTGGGGATGTTCAGTCAAATCATGTCTTGGTGTTGTGAACCATCCTGCCCTGTACCTGGACCCATACCTCAAGGTCCCAGTTGTGGTCAAACCATGGGATCAGGATGCCCAACGTTGCTACCTGACCCTTGACTCTTCATCCACCATACATTTTGCTGCCTAATTGATGGGGTTCCTTGGCTTATTCTATATTTACTTCCTTTGGGATAACACAATTTGATTATTTCCCTAAAACAGTGGCCCAAAGAAACCTATGAGACTGTCTTAATTTGCTTTCTGTTTCTGTGATACAACACTAACCAGAAGGGACTAGGGGTGAGGCAGAAATACTCTTACAGGTTAGAGTCCATCATCAAGTCCCACCAAGGCAAGAAACTCAAAGGGAACCTGGAGGCAGGACCTGAAGCAGAGACTATGAAGGAACACTGTTTACTGGGCTGCTGAGCCAAATTTCTTATATAGCCCAGGCACACTTGCCCAGAGATGCTACTACTCACAGTGGGCTTCCAAAATTAGCAATCAAGAAACAGTGCCATAGACAAGGCAATCTAATGGAAAGAAATTCCTCAATTGGGATTCCCTCTTCCCAGGTGTTTCTGGGTTTGTGTCAGGTTGACAAAACCCAACCAGTACAAAGACCAAATCCTCAAGTCACCACTCCATCAGGAGCTGATTTGAGAGAGGGAGAATCAGTCTTTTCTAAAGACGAGCCCCTTGATAGGTTGTCTAATTTCAAGTGATCAACTCTAAGCACATTTACAAACAAGCGATACTAAGTAGACTTAAGCAGGTGCTGTATGTGTAGTGGTTTGAATAAAAATGGCCCCCAAAAGCTCATATATTTGAAAGCTTAGTCACCAGGGAGTGGCACTACTTGAGGATAAGTGACCTTGTTAGAGAAACTGTGTCACTGGGGGTGGGCTTTGAAGTTTCAGAAGCTCAAGCCAGGCCCAGTGTGTCATTGTCTCTTCCTACTGCCTACTGATTCAGACACAGAACTCCCAGCTCCTTCTCCTGCATCATGTTTCTTGGCATGCTGAAACTCTAAACACTCTAATAAAGTGCTTCACAGCAATAGAATGTTGATTAAGATAATGTGTATTTGCTTAAAAAATGAAGTCATGCATTTGAGATTTATCATCATGGCACATTCAGCACTTAAGAGGTAGAGAGGTAATCGTTCAAAAAATTAGGGAAAAAACTAAGTATAGTACGATCTCCTAGTCAGGGTGTATAAAAAGGCATACAATCCCCAAAGGATGTGACAATTGAAAAAGAATATTTATTTAGAAAACAGAAAAGGAAGATTTAAGGACCTAAAATAGAGAAGATAAAATAAAAAATGATCCTGATGATAAGCTGATAAATTTGCTTTCACATGTGATTTTGTCAATGGGAGGGAGGGGTGGGATCTGAAAACAGAAAGTGGAAAGCAGTAGTCCATGGGGAAGAGAATGACTCAGATCACTTGCTTGTAACAGAAAACAAGACAAAATAAGAAGGTGCTTTCCTTTAGAATGTGAGCTACCAGGAAAAGGATATATATAGAGATGGTACACTGCTTTCCATGACAGAACAAAAGATGTGCCTCATTCCTATTTCGTTTCTGCTTTTTCTGTTGACATGAATGGGTTTCTAAAGGAAATGGAGAACTGAAACTACATTTACAGTGAAGAGAAGAGATGCCCTGGCAATCAAAGGAGCAAAATGACAAATGTTGATTTGAAACAGTTTCTGGCAAAAATCAGACAGATCATTTGAAAGAAGACTTGAAGTGAGCAGCTCTCCGAGGAAAGCCTCTGTTGGCACACTACAGACCTTGCCTCTCAGCTCTTCCCTAACTACTTCCGACAGTGCTGCAGATGGAGCCCAGGGCCTGGTCCTTTCTAGACAAGCTGGTGCTCTATCACTGAGCTATACACTTACACCCTCTAAATTAACATTATCGCGAGTGTGAAGACTCTAAATGCCTTATGCCTCTACTTTGCTTATAGAACTCGAGAAAACGTGGTAAATACATTGCACAATTTAACCAGGGTAAATTTAAAGGAGTGAATCTTCTCATTACACACACTTCTTATATGCCATTAGGCTGGAGGTCAGCAGAAATTAGCCTCTGTCTTCCAGAGGTAGTAGACCATAAAGAATGCTTTTACAAAAGGATGCTTGCACTCAAGAGATGATTTCCGAAGTATAGTAGGAAGCCTGTTCATAGGAACCAACTGAAGAATACTTAGCAAGTTTAGTTGATCAGAAAAGCAGCACTAACAACACTTCCCTCAAACGGGGATCACTGCATTCAGCACTGGCAAGCCTGCAACAGTTTTGAGGGCCTCTTTCTTGGTTTTGGAGATTGACGAGGAGGGTCTCTCTCTCTCTGTAGACCAGGCTGGCTTAGAACTAACTCATTCTTGTTTTTCTAATAGTGGAGATTGAACTCAGGTTTTTGAGTTTAACATGCATATACATGTTAGATAAATATTCTACCACTGAGCTACATATACATACATACATACATACACACACACACACACACACACACACACACACACACGCATCCTTCCAGCAAGATATATCCCCAGTGAGCACCACAATTTTAGTAATTTATTTTATTTTTAATTTTCTTATATTTTTAATTTGCTTGTTGCATATGCACACATTTGTGCAAGTGTGCCAGAGGAAGATGTTTGGGGTCCTGCTCTATCACTGTCTTCTTCTTTTGAGAGAGAATCTCTCACTGAGCCCAAGCAATCCTCCTGTCTCTGCCTTCCCTTCCTCCCCCCGCCCCAGCACTATGATTACAGACATACATGGCCACATCCAGCCTTGTTTGTAGATGCTGAGGATTTGAATTCAGGTTCTCATGACTGATCAGCAGGCTCTCTTACCCACTGTGCTATTCACCCAGCTTCAGGATCACAGTTTAAAATGAGCTTTACCAAAGTTGGTTTTACAGAAAGTCAGGATGTTGGTCATATTACCTGAAGAGGGATGGCTCAGGCTAACAGTGCATGGTATACCTTTAAGAGATCTAGGAAGTGGAGCAGACACAAAAAGGAGTTTCAAATGGGTTGCTATATGAAAGAACTTATTCTCTGCTCAGAGGTTAGACTACTTCACCAGGTCAGAGATATAGGAAAGAGGTGGGGGAAGACGAAAGGAGCTTTAATCTTATCTTTAGCTAGCTAGGACAGCCATGGGAACAAAAGCGAGCTCCACTAGTATTTCCCATTACCTCAACCTTTTGAGCAAAAATGTCAATCAAATAATGTATTAGGAGCCCAGAAGAATTTAGGTCTCTGCCATTTGCCCAGTACATATCATTCATATATATGTACATATGAAAAAAATTATACATACACACACATATATATATTTTCCTTCCCTTATACAGTACATCCTGACCACAGTTTCCCCTTTCTCCACTCCTCCCAGTCCCTCCCCCACTCCCTCTCCCTCAGATCCACTCTTCCTCCATTTCCTTTCAGAAAAGAGTGGGCCTCCCAGGGATTCTAGCCAAAACCAGCATAACAAGATGCAATAAGACTAGGCATATACCCTTAAATCAAGGCTGGATGAGGCAACCCAGTAAAAGGGTCCATAAAGCAGACAAAAGACTCAGCCCCCACTCCCACTGTTAGGAGTTCCACAAGAACACCAAGCTAACAACCATAACATATATGCAGAGGACCTAGGTGAGGCCCAGGCAGGCTCCCTGGTTGTTGGTTCAGTCTCTGTGAGCCCCTATGAGCCTAGGTTAGTTAATTTTGTAGGTTTCTTTGTGGTGTCCATGGACCCCTATCCGCTATGGCTCCTACAATTCTTTTTTTTTTTCTTTTTTCTTTTCTTTCTTTTTCTTTTTCTTTTTCTTTTTTTTTTTTTTTAGAGACAGAGTTTCTCTGTGTAACCCTGGCTGTCCTGAAACTCACTCTGTAGACCAGGCTGGCCTCAAACTCAGAAATCCTCCTGCCTCTGTTTCCCAAGTGCTGGGATTAAATGTGTGCGCTACCACTGCCCAGCTCCCACAATTCTTCCTCCCCTTCTTCCATGGGGTTCTCTGAGCTCAGCCTAATGCATGGCTGTGGGTTTCACCATCTGCTCCCACCAGCTGCCAGAGGAAGCCTTTCTGATGACAATCCTCACTACATACTTTATTATTCTACTGTGTTAATGAATAAGAGGAGCTGTGAGTTCCTCATTTGCTCAGCGCACTTCCCAGTTCCCTACCTAGTCTTAAGGTTAAAAGGTCCATATCTAGTGGTTAGAAGCTGACCCCAGTGGACAGGCACCCAGGTCTTAGACTGGCTGGAAGAAGGGAACTTCTCAAGGTCACTTTCACACAGCCCCCACAGTAATTAAAGGCTGGTGACCATGAAGCAACAATCACGGAGGGTAACACACTGAAGAGCAGCTGCTACAAAAGCATCTGCTATGGCAAGTGCCATGGTATAGTGGAGATGACAGCTTTAAGCCTCTAGCTGGAGCAAACATGACTTTCCCACGAGGCATCTGATGGGAAGTTTTCTGA
Source organism: Montemys delectorum (assembly GCA_019843815.1). NCBI lineage: Eukaryota > Metazoa > Chordata > Mammalia > Rodentia > Muridae > Montemys > Montemys delectorum. The sequence continues at coordinate 5,606 of JADRCD010103809.1, read as the reverse complement.
CTCATGTTACACTCATCTCAACCAAGTACTCCTGCATGTTCCCAAAGCCACAAAGAAGCAACATTTGATTCTGAACCTGCACCTATACCTGCTTGCTGGCTGCCTCATTTGTTTCTTTTGGGAGAATTTTTGGCTTGTACCTGAAAGCATAGTTCCTTTAAAAAATATTTGTATGTTTGTGTGTGTGTGTGTGTGTGTGTGTGTGTGTGTGTGTGTGTGTGTAGAGTTGCTTCCTTATATGGTGCTGGGGATCAAACTCTGTGCCCTATCATGTTAAGTATGTGCTCTATCTTACCTTCACTCCCTATCCCTGCCCATGTTACTTTTCTAATGCAAAGGTTGCAGCTAACCTAACTACTGCCTTTCAGAGGGTGGGGATCTGTGTGTGGGTGGGTGGGGGGACAGTCTCTACAGAGAAAAACTAGTGGCTGCTAAATTTCACTACTCCAGTCGCTCAGCCACAGGGGAAAACCACTTCTGTTTGGCTTTGTGTGTAAAAGAAAAATCTTAAAAGGGCACCTCCTACAACATTACCATCAGTTGTCTCTTAAGTGTGGAATTACTGGAGATTTCATTTAGGTAGGAAAAGAAAAAGCAACCAAAAGCACCACCATGTATTTAAATGACACATTGAAATACGAAAATCTGGGGCTGCAGATATGGCTCAGTGGTTAAGAGCACTGACTGCTCTTCCAGAGGTCCTGAGTTCAATTCCCAGCAACCACATGGTGGCTCACAACCATCTGTAATGGGATCCAATGCACTCTACTAGTGTGTGCCTGAAGACAGCTGCAGTGTACTCACATAAATAAAAAATAAATCTTTAAAAAAAGAATTATTTAAAAAAAAAAGAAATATGAAAATCTTCCAATGGGAGCCTTTCTCTCTTCCATTTTGCCTCTCTTGAGATTGATTGTCTTCCTTGCACAGAATCCTGAGTACTCAAGCTGCCGGGGCCAGTCAGGGTGCTAAGGAGAGTCAGCACAATCTCTCCAGCTGCTGTGAATGGCTGAGGGGGAAGAGACAGTGGTGCCTTCATAGAAGGCACTTGCACCTGGTCTGGCTTTAATACCAGCTGTTCGAGGGGCTCTTGTGGTGGCTAATGATCTATGCTGCGGCCTACACCAAGGTGAGCCAGGGGCCAGCAACAATGTGTGCTACCCACCTTGGTGCTCCAGGTAAGTCACCAGCTTTCCCAGAATAAATGGATAAATCACTATGGAGATGTTGCTTCACTTCTGCTTTTTGAATCTCTTGCAAAATGAGTTATGTGGCTAATACTGGCATACAAAGGAACTGTTTACCAAAGCTGGTGCAGCAAAAAGTCATCACAAGACGAGCTGAGAAACTTGGTTTCCTTTAGCTATAAAGAGCCCCATGGACTCTGTTAACTGAAACAGGAGGATCTCAAGTTTAGCGAGCCTCACAACAAAAAAACGAAGGGTCAGGGGTATAGCAGGTCCGTGACAGCATGCTTTCCTAGAATACTCAAGGCCCTAGATTCCATCCTCAGCACCACAAAAATCACATCCATTTCAGTTGGGACTTTTTAAAAATATTTTCAAAATGTGTATGGGTGTTTTGTCTGCATGATGTCTGTATACCATGCACATGCCTGGCCTTCTGAAAGAGTAGCAGATACTCTTAACTGCTGAGTCAACTCTCCAGCCCCACCCCAAATGTATTTTTGGAATACCCACTGTTATGGTTTGAATGAGAAATGACCCCAATAGGCTCACATACTGATTTTGTATTTTATACATCTCACAATTCAAATTTTGTACATCCAGTTACTTACTTCATATCTCCTCTGAGACACCTTTGGATATATCACAATTACAGCCAAGAGTGAACATTTCACCTTTCTTTCTCTTCTGCCTCCAAACTGATCCCATTCCACCCGCAGTCTTCGTCATGTTAGTAAATGATAGTCCCAGCCTTGTTTGTTGAGACAATGCCTCACTATTTTACCCAGGCTGCCTTTGAACTTCCCAGGTCAAGCAACTACTTCTGCCTCAACTTCTAGAGTAGCTAAGCCTACAGTTGTGCCCCACTATACCCAATTAACCATATCCTTTTCTTTTGGAGACAGGGTCTTTCTATGTAGCTCTGGCTATCTTAGAGCTCACTATGTAAACCAGGTTGGCCTTCAACTCGCAAAGATCACTTTGCCTCTGCCTCCTGAGTGCAGGACTTTACAACATGTGCCACCATGCCTGGCCACAGCCTTCTTAACACACACACACACACACACACACACACACACACACAAAGAAAATAAAACAAAACATGGAGTTGTTATGGACTCTTCTCTCTCTTACTTTATAACGAAATCAGGGGCCAGGAACCTTTGCTGACACCCTGGTTTGAACCATGTCCCCTGCCATTTACCATTATTGTTGCTGTGGCTCCTCAATAGAGCTAACAGATAATGTAACAAGGCATCCAGTTCTATTTGAAAACATGTGTTCCATATAGTATCATCCTCCTCTAATGGTCCTTTCTTATGTCTCTTCATGGCAAACTCTCCCGACTCCAAGGGGTTTCCCCACTGATAGATTTTCTGTAGGTATATCTCTGGAGACCTTAAATAGCAACTCCTCTCCAGTATTCCCTGTATCCCCTTCTCTGTTAATTTTTCCATTGGTGGTTGCTATAGTTTGGATCTAAAATGTTCTCCAAGGCAGAGCTTCTTGCCTAAGTACTACCAGGCTGGAAAAAGAGCAGCTGGGGGCATACAAAGACTACACCATAATAACCAGAATTGCCAGTAATTTTTGACAGCTCTTCCCTGATTGGTGGGATGTAGTAAGATAATCAAGCAATCAGAACACCCTGCTGGCTTAGGGGATTCCTCATTCCTGCCTCAGCCTCTAAAACTCCAGGTTTCAGATTCAGACAAGAATTCTGAGGCAGGCTCCAGATTCCAGATGTGGTGGCTTCCTGCTGTGTAAGAGATCAGCTGCCAGGGCTGCAGACTTGCTCTGCAAAGAATAGCTCTTGATTGGCATCCGAGAGTCTTCCAGGGGTTTGAGGTGCAATCTTTCTTTGATCTACAACAGCTCTCAGCCACCATCACCTGTGTTACTGAGTTCAAACTTGCTTCATTTCAACCCCATGTGACAGTCAATTTTAAGTTGTTTTACCCATTTAATGGTTATAATCCCAAATTGACAGTAGTCTCCCATTTATTCTGTATGCTGTTCATCCACTCCACCCTTGGAAGAGAGTGGAAAAGAGCCCAGTTGGACATAAAAGATGGTTTCCATTGACCAAAGGGGTCTATCTCTTTCTGTATCCTCCCCACTCCATAAGACAAGTAGATCCTCTTTATATATTTTATCACACTGACAGTAAATGAATGCAAATTATTATCATCTATCATGCTAACTATTTTGTTTGTGTCTCACTACACCAGAAGCGAAGATCCTTGGGGCAATGCTTTGGTTTTTGTTTTGAATTTTTTATGCCTTATGTATCATGGACATTTACAATAGCACCTCATATATAGCACTCAATATTTATTGAAAGAATGAAAGAATGAAGAAAGAACCTTTATTTTAACAGAAATATCTGGGAAAATTTCAAATGTAAATTCTACCCAGAGCTTATAGGAGAGAGGGAGAAAGACAGATAGCTACTACTGACAGTTTTATGGGTATTTCCAACACATCCCAAGGCACAGTGAAAGTCAGTGTTATAAGGTACTGTTTTTTTGTTGGTGCTTTCTGTGGAGAAAGGAAGAGAGTCTTAAGCATCTTAGGATGGTCTCTGCCTCTTCCTCAAGTGCTAAGCAGTAGCTGGCCTTTCTTTCTTCTTTCCCTCCTTCGTTCCTTCCTGTATTTTCTCTGTGTGACAGTGATGTGGCCCCCAGCAAAATTGGCACTCAAGACTGGTCTTGAACTTCTGGTTCCCTGTTTCAGCTTCCTTGGTGCTAGGATTATATTGAATGCTAAAATAGGTTTATATAAGTCATCTGGGACTCTGTCAACACACAGACAGGTTCTGGTTCAGTCGGTCTAGGGTGGGGTTTAGAAACTTGAATTTCTCACAAGCTCCCAGGGGATGCTAACACTGGTAAGTCTGGGTCCATCCTCGAGTAGCAAGAATTAAAAGATGTTTTAATTAATTATTAGTGTGTGTGTGTGTGTGTGTGTGCGCGTGCGCGCGCGCGCGCGCGCGCGTGCGCGAGTGTGTTTGCATACATATCACAGCACTCAGGTGTAGGTTAGGGGACATAACAGTGGAGTTAGTTCCCTCCTTCCCCCTGTATGTGGGTTCCAAGGACCAAAACTCAGGTCATGAGGCTTATGTGGCAAGTCCCTTTACACAGTAAGCTATCTGACGGACCTAGGAGCAGGAGCCAAAATGTGACCCGTTGGTGTTAAATCACACATCTCAGCTGCCTTTACTTCTCCCTGTAGTCAGGCCATATAAATCTCTCCAGGGAGTTGACAATCAGGTGTGCTGTGAACCCTAAGTTCTCAGAGAGTTAAGTTTTCTCAGTTAGAGGATGAGGCCTGGCCAGCCTTTCCTATTGCTCAGACCCAAGACAGTCTTGAGGTGTAGCTAGACTTTACCACTGATTTCTTGACTTCTAGCATGAAGTCAAGGTCATGTAGCATAGAACTGAACTGAGTCCCACTCTGAAAACTTGTAAGAGTAAGATTCTCCCCCTTTGCTCTTTGGAATCAGAAGTGCTTTCTCTCTTCAAGAAACCATCACTGCCCATGATAATGATGTTATAACTCTTCTAACATTCTGGGAAGTGAAGAGTCAATCTCCTTCCCTTTGGGGTGCCATCATCGCTGCCTGTAGCAGGGGCTTCTCTTTAATAAGGCATTCTTTCTATGAACCTATACTCTCTCTTTCTTATCATAGTGGCTCAACTTACCAAGGAACAAACACATTTATTTTAAACAGAGGCAGTTGGTTTTTATTAAGACTATTTGTTGAAGGAAACTCTTTGCCCAAGAGTTATGTTAAATATACAAATGGACTCCACTATGGTTCACTGAGGCAGTGTTATTTTAGTGGAACTGGCACATATACAAAGAGCAAAAATTTTGGGGGAAAAGGGAAGGCTAACACTGTTAAATTTAAGCACCCAAAAGAGTATGACTGCTCTTGGCAAGGAGATTGGTATTTTGGTGCTCCTTAATCACACTATAGGAAGGTTTCTTAAAGGCAAGGGAAAAGCTCTCTGTGACGTATATAATTAACAATTTAAATAGCTCCATATCATAAAGCACCTACACACTCAAGTGGTATGACCAGTTTCTCTTTCCTTATGCTCAGGCCAAGAAGTAACGACAGTAACCACTGTGTTTTTGCAATACCCCTTCCAGTGACTCTCTTCGAGAAGTCCACACCCACACTCAAAGGCGTGTCTTACTTTCTTCTGGAAGGCCTCTTTCTTTAACTCTCATGCTTAAAATCTATTTTAAATTATCTTTAATAAACCTTAATTGTGCTGCATAAAAAGGAACATCACTTCCATTCTTGGTAAGCCTTACAATTCCCCTAGGTAGTCAGTATTATTCTCATTTTGCACTTGAAGAAACTTTCAGGCCAAGTTAAGAACTTGACTATGGATTCCATGATAG
>JADRCD010103806.1:18436-43704 GCA_019843815.1 Montemys delectorum | reverse complement strand
TGTGTGTGTGTGTGTGTGTGTGTGTGTGTGTGTGTGTGTACTATGGCTTACCTTTTGAGGTCAGAGGGCAAGTTTAGGTAGTTAATTTCCTCTTCTCGTTACATAAGTTTTAGATATTGAACTGAAGTCATCGGGCTTCGTAAGTACCCTTACCCATTGGAAAATTTAGGAGGAATAAATAAGTGATTTTCAGAGACATTTAGTGTCTACAAAGGCTTCTTGCAGGCCCTTGGTTATCTATTTCTCTTTGACTGTTTTATGTCTTGATTCTATTTACAAATTGCATATCATATAATTTATCAAATGTGGCAGTATACTGTTCCTACCATCGTTCATAGCATTGCTTGTCCTTTACTATGTGGGCTCCAACACTTACCTTGACCCTCACATTCTTCCCTGTTACTTCTCATTTTTGTAGCATGCATGAGGAGGCGCCAGGTTTGTCAGCCTCCTCTTCACAGAAGATATTCTGATTCTCTTTAAAAATGCTCTGTGTCTTGTACTTACTGTGAATTATGTTAATATCGATTCCATACTTAAGTTATTTCTGTTCTATGTTTTAAAGTACATAATTTTTCTGTTACTTTAGATTCAAATCATCCTGTTCTTTCTTTTCTCATATTAAAATATAAATTGTTGGCTTGAGGTTTCTTCTAAGAAGTATTTAATACCCAAAATTTCCTTTGAAGCATTGCTTAATGCATTCCACAAATTCTAAGTTGTATTCTCATTAAATTCCAAATTGTTTCCAATTTCTCTTGAGATATATTTGGCCCATATATGATGTGAAATTTATTTGACCTTCAAATATGTATTCATTGTCCAGCTATATTTCTGCTTCAGCTTAAAACCACACTTTCCAGACACCATTCTCTATAAAGTTTCTATGCTCTCCAACTTATGTGATGTTTGTCTGCTGACAGGAATGTGGTCTGCCTTGCTGAATATCCTGTGTAATCTTAAAAAGAATGTTTATTCTGCTCTCGTGGGTTAGACTGTTCTACCAATGCTAATTTAATCCAGATGATTGATCATGCTGTTTAGATAAACTTTATTTTTACTGATTTTCTGCTTACCTGGTCTAGAAATTACTGATGAAGGAATGTTGAAATCTCTAACTATGAAGGACAATTTATCCATATACATTATAGATTTTTATGTCTTCTGAGATACTGATCATCTTATCATTGTGTAATGTCCCCTTCATAACTGATAATTTTCCTCCTTGAAGTTGGCTTTGTCTGAAATTAATATATCTATGATGGCTTGCTTTGGATTGGGGTCAGAATGATAGATCTGTTAACTCATCTAATTCTTTCTATATAAAGTAGATTTTTCAAATAATTGACAGGTAAAAGGAGAGCTTAACCCACCTTCTGAAAGTTTCTTGAACTAAACTGACAAGAACAGATTGACTGCAGAAAACTCATACACATTGTTACACATAAGTAGAAAATATCATTATGTCATTATCCAATAGCTAATTATGAAGTTGAAAATTATTTGTTTTCCCAAAAAGGAAAAGGGAACTTTACCGGCTATTGGAAATTTTATGTCAAAAAAAGGTATTTTTAGGAACACTTAATGCCCCACCACCTCTGTAATAAAGCCAATTTTTTTTCTCACTGGGAATTATTACCTCTTTGGGGTAATTCTGGCAGCCAGACAAATAATTTTACCTCGATTACATACTGGTATAGTGTTTTTTTGGAAATCTTATGTCTTAGAATAGTTTGCTCCTGATAGATATCTTTGTAATATTTCTGTGTAGACTCTTTCCTTTACGGAAACTGCATTTAGATATCCCGAGCTAAGCACAAATTCAAATACTTTAAAGTATTAATTTCTGATCTTTGTATATTTGAAGTCAGATCTCATTAATATTTGTGCTCTACCTGTGGGAAAATACAAGTGAAAAATGTAAATCATATTCAGGAGATCACAGTTATCTTATGGTGACTCTGCTTTTTCACCCTAAGAACTAGCCTGAACTTTCAGACGTTTATCATCCTTGTTACTAAGTCTCCTGGAATAACACTGCATCTAGACAGTATCAACAATGCATGGACTCAAACACTTTAAAGTAATCATTTCTAATCCTTGTACATATTTGGAGTTAGAGCCTATCAATCTTTGTGTTCTACCCGTAAAAAAATTGCAAGGGAAAAAAGTAAATAATATTGAAGACATCACAGTTATTATATAGGTGACTCTAATTTTACACACCAAACAAAATCAATTTAAGGTTGAGACATTTACCATCCTAATCATCACGTCTTCTTAATGAGGACCTTTTCAAAGCTTTGTCCCAGCAGACTTTTGATGTGTCAATATTACCTCCACTTACATATGCAACCACTCATTTTGTCAAGGACCCGCCTCAGCATGGAGAGGAGTTCTGAGGGAAGGGGTTTCTGGGAGCTGCAAAAAGGGATGACTCCAAGTCAAATCTTGATCCAGCTTTTCCAGTCTGCTTCTCTCTATGTTCTGCTTTCTCACTGGAGATCGATCTGTCTATATTTTGCTTACTTGCTATTCTAAGAGATCTGTGCCCATGTCCTGCTTGTGTGTGTGTGTGTGTGTGTGTGTGTGTGTGTGTGTGTCCGTGTGCGCGTGTGCGTGCGTGTGCGTGTGTGTGTGTGTGCGTGTGTGTGTGTGTGTGTGCGTGCGTGTGCGTGTGTGTGTGTCTGTGTGTGTGCGCGTGTGTGTGCGCGTGTGTGTGTGTGTGTGTGTGTGTGCGTGTGTGTGCGTGTGTGTGTGTCTGTGTGTGTGCGTGTGTGTGTGTGTGTGTGTGTGTGTTCAGCTCATTTCCCACTAAACACACACGAGTCCAATCTTTTATTTTACATATCAATCCAGTCATTTACTCCAGGTTTCCTTTTGCTTATCTTACGAATCAGCAATCCACTCCCCAAGTCCTTTGATTATTAGGAGATAGAAAGCGTGTTTTTTTCTTAACATTACAAAACAATTCAGAGATCCTTTTGCCTTTGTTAAGCATAGATGATAAACAAGTTGGGTGGTGCCCTGCCCTGAAATTAACATTTCTACCAGGGCTGAGCCTAACCTTGCTCTGTACCAGGCTGATTCTGAACTCAGGAATCTAGCTGCCTTGTAAGTGTAAACAAACAAACAAACAAACAAATAAAACTGAACTGGGTGGGATCTCCTGCCATCACCATTCCCTAAATCTCTTTATCTCTTTCCTTAGGAATTTTCTAACAAGCTGGCTCAGAACACAGTTGCTTTAGTTCATTTAGATTCATATAATCCATATTACATAATTTTAGATGTATTCCAAAGTATCCGGTTCATTTTGGAAGGATTTTTTTTTTTTAATTGTTAAAAGAAAAAGGCACACTACTCTTTTCCACATACACTGATTTTAAACAGAAATGCGTTCATAAGTAGAGAAGGAAACTGACTATCTATCATAAGGAAGCTACTATAATGGTGGATACAAACAAGTTGTCCTCGTCACAGTGTGGTTTCTTACGATTGCCTCTGCAGTATAAAAGAAAAGCCAAGTGGGGCCTAGTGAGTGAATAAAGAAGGGTCACAGTGTTTATTAGGGTAACTGCCTGACTCTGAACTGTGAATGTTCATATATAGATTTTTACATTTTTCTGGATAGAATCTCATTATGTAGCCCTGGCTGCCCTGGAACTTACCGTGTGGATGAGACTGGCCTCAAAGATCTGCTTGCCTTTCTGACTCTGGAGTACTGGGACTAAAGACATATGCCACTACACTCAGTGTACTACTAACATGTATAATTTTAAGGATTCATATGACACGGTGAACTTCTTACAAGATGCCCACTACATTTTTAGAATTCTATTTATCTAGCTGGTTCTTTTCCCATCTATGTGTGTGTGTATGTACATACGTATGTATGTATGTATGTATGTATGTATGTATGTATGTATGTATGTATGTATTTCACTTTATATCCTGACTGCAGACCCCTTTCTTTTCTCCTTCCAGTTCCACCCTTCACCTCCTTTCCCTCTCTCTCTCCCCTTCTCATTAGAGAACAGCGATACTCAACCACCACTACCAATTCTTGCTGGCACATCAAGCCACATCAGGACTAAACACATCTGCTCCCATTGAGGCCAAACAAGAGTCCAGCTAGGAAAAGGGATTCAAAGGTTTTGAGAGTGGGTTGGTATCCCCCTCCTTCCACTGGAAGTCCTGCTAAGCTATAGGATGTGGCTTAAAGGTGTATATCCTCTGCTTCTAGGAGTCTCAGCTAGAGTCACCCCTATGTCTTCCCAGGAGCCTCCCCCATCTGAGCATGTCCTAGAGATGCCCCCAACACACTGATTTCCCTTTTGTCTCCCAGCCCTCTCATCCCCAACCCCTGATGTTCCCACATCTGCCCAACCCCTCTCCCAACTAGTTCCCTCTCTCTACCCACTTTCAATGTCTATTTTACTTCCCCTTCTTAGTGAGATTCAAGGATGCTCCATTGGGCCCCTCATTGTTACTTTATGGATAATATCCATTTATAACTGAATAGGTACCATGTGTATCTTTCTGGGTCTATCTCACTCAGTAGGATGTTCCCTAATTCCATCTATTTGCCTACAAATTTCATGATGTCCTTGCTTTAAATATCTGACTAGTATTTCATTATGTAAATGTAACATATGTTCTTTATTCACCTATTCACTCTTCAGTTGAAGGAAGTCAGGGTTGTTTCCAGTTTCTGGCTATTATAAATTAGGCTGCTATGAACGTAGCGGAGCATGTGTCCTTGTGATATGGTGGAGTGTCTTTTGGGAATATGCCAAAGTGTAGGTGGTACAGCTGGTTCTTCAGGTAGAAATATTACTAATTTTTGGAGAAACTACCAGATTGATTTGCAAAGTACTTTTACAAGTTTGTACTCATGCCAGCAATGGAGGATTGTTCTTGCTCTGCATCCTCACCAGCATATGCTGTCCCCTTTTGATCTTAGCCATCCTGAGTGGAGTAAGATGGAATCTCAGAATAGTTTCATTTATATTTCCTAATGACTAATGATGTTGAACATTTCTTTGAATTTTTCTCAGCCATTAGAGATTCTTCTGTTTGGCTCTGTACCCCATCTTTTAATTGGCTTATTTGATTTGTTGCTGTTTAATTTCTTGGTTTCTTTATATACTTTTGGATATTAGTCTTCTGTCAAATGGAAGTTTGCTACAGATCTTTTCTCATTCAGTAGGCTGCCTTTTGTCCTGTTAAAGTGTATTTTGCCTTACAGAAGCCCTACAGTTTCATGAGTTCTCATTTATTAATTTTTGATGTCAGTGCCTGATCTATTGGTGCTCCTGTATTGGCAAGTTCAAGGCTATTCCCTTCTTTCACTTCTATTAGATTTAGTGTATCTGGTCATATGTTGAGGACATTGATCCTCTTGTACAGTATGATAAGTATGGTTCTAATTGCATTCTTCTACATGGAGAAATCCAGTTAGATCAGTCTCATTTGTTACATATGCTTTCTTTTTGTCCATTGTATTGTTTTGACTTCTTTGTCAAAAATCAAGTGCCCGTAGGAATGTGAGTTTATTTCTGGGTCTTCAGTTTTATTCCATTAATCAACCTTTTTGTTTTTATGCCAATTCCATTCAGGTTTTATTACTATTGCAAAGCTGTACAGCTTGAAATTAGGAATGGCAATACCTCCAGAGTACTTTTACTGCACAGGGTTATATTCTCTATCCTTTATGTTTGTTTGGTTTTGGTTTTTCTTTTTTTTTTTAATTTAGTATATATTTAATGTATTTTTTTCGATTGAAACATGTATCTTTTTTATTGGATATTTTCTTTATTTACATTTCAAATGTCCCCTTTCCCAGTTCCACCCCCCCCCAAAGCCCCATATGCCATTCCCCCTCCCCTGCTTCTATGCGGGTGGTCTCCCACCCAGCCACTCCCACCTCCCTACTCTCGAATTCAGTCCATTGATGTTGAGAAACATTAATAACCAATCATTGTTATTTCCTGATATTTGATGGTGGTGGTTGTGAAAGTGTGGGAGGGAGAAGAAGGGAAAAAGAAAGAGAGTAAGAGCGAGGGGGGGAGGGATGGAGGGAGAAAGAGAGATTCCCTTCTTTTATTTTTCCTGTTGTGAAATTATTTGCTTGTCTCTTCTTGGGTATAATTAGCCTCACTGAGTTGGAGATTTCACTCAAGTATTCTCTGTAGCAATTGATTAGTGGAAAGGTGTTTAAATTTTCCTGTTATGATCATTAAAACTTTTTTTGTGGTATACGAGTACGGGATGATATTTGTGATCTCTTAGGGTCTGCAAGATATCAGCTCAGGCTCTTCTGGCTTTTAGAGTCTCTGATGAGAAGTGGGGTATAATTCTGATAGGTCTGCCTTTATATGTCACTTGCCTTTTTTCCCTTGGAGCTTTTAATAGTTTTTCTTTGTTCTTTACATTTTGTGTTTTGATTATTACGTAAATCAAATAAGGATTTTCTTTACTGATGCAGCACATTTGCAGTGCTGTAGACTTCTTGTATGTTTACAGGTAGCTCTTTCTTTATGTTGGGGAAGGATTCTTCTATAATTGTGTTGAAAACATTTTCTGAACCTTGGAATTGTGAGTCTTCTCCTGGTTGTTTTCCTATTACTTTCAGGGTTGGTCATTTCATAGTGTCCCAGATTGGCTGGCTGTTTTGTGTCAGGAACTTTTTGATTTAACACTTTCTTGGACAGAAGTAGTGACTTGTCTAACTGTATCTTCTATACCTGAGATTCCCTTTCCCTTCTCTTGTATTGGTGATGCTTGCATCTGTAATTCCTGTTTTCTTCCCTAGGATTTCTATTTCCATAATTCTATCAGTTTGTTTTCTTTTTTTATTAGATATTTTCTTTATTTACATGTCATATGATTTCTCCTTTCCCAGTTTCCCCTCCAAAAAAAAATTTACAAAAACAAAAAACCAAACCAAAACAAAACAAAACAAAAAAAACAAGTACAAACTCCTGTTGCCTCCCCCCCTCCCATTTATTGGCCTTGGCATTCCCCTACACTGGGGCACAGAACCTTCACAGGGCCAAGGGATTCTCCTCCCATTGATGATTGACTTTGCAATCTTCTACTACACACATTGCCAGAACAATCAGTCCCACCATGTGTAGTCCTTGGTTTGTGGTTGAGTCCCTCGGAGCTCTGAGAATACTAGTTAGTTCATATTGTTGTTCATCTGAAGGGGCTGCAAACCCTTCAGGTCCTTCGGTCCTTTCTCTAACTCCTTCAATGGGGACCGTGTACTCAGTTCAATGGATGGCTGTGAGCCTCTACCTCTGTATGTTTGTTTTCTTTATTGCTTCTGTTTCCATTTTTATGCCTTGAGCAGTTTTATTCATTTCCTCCACCTATTTAATTGTATTCTTCTGTGCTTCTTTAAGGGGTTTATTTGGTTTTTCTTTACAGGCCTCTATCATCTCTGTAAGATCAGATTTAACGTCATCTTTTTGTGCTGTGGCTGGGTTACAATATCAGGGTTTGCTATGGTAGTATATTTAGTCTCTGATGGTGCCATACTGCTCTACCTCTTGTTGATTATGTCCTTATGCTGGCCTTTAACCTTCTGCTTGTCCCTGGTATTGGCTAAATGTTCCTTATGCTGACATGACTCCTCAGGGAGGACAATAGAACCTGGGGAGTACTAGTGTATCTCAGGAAACAGCAAGCTGCTCACCTCTGAGGCTGTGTCCCAGCGGGAACTGAATGTACCTGTAGTCCCATGGGCCTCCTGAGGAAAGGGAGCAATGAGTGGGACTGATGACGGAACTCAAGGAACAGAATGCAGCTCACATCTGCTGCATGTACCCCAGGTGGGTCTACCTAGATTTTTATTCTTTATTTTCTAGTAAATTTTGGTTAAATTAATTAACATGTAAAATTATCTCTGTGATTTGTAAATTATATACAAACAAATTATCCTTTGACAGGAAGATGATTTTGTCCTAATGTCAGTGATTTTCACCAAGTAGCCTGTTATTATTTTTATTTATACCTTTAATCTCAGTTATATTTGATGTCTTGCCTATTCATCTTTTATAATGAACCTATCTCTTGATTTTCCACTCAATTGTCAAAGAAATCATACTTTAAGAGTTTAGAGAAGTTAACATTTAAGATAACTAAATAAAATAGTTAACCCTAACTATTTTATTTAGGGTTTTCCACCTTAATTGCAGCCTTCTTGTTACTAATGCTCAAATTCAATTAGCAGTGCTAATGTAGTCACAAAGAATCCCTTCTATAGTAGATGCTTCTATGGAAACCCTTCTTTCTAATTCCTAATTATTTTCTCATAGGCACCAAGCTCTTAAATACTCAAAGGTTCGCTAAAAATGGTGAATATGATGCTGGGCTTCAGCTTGAGCTAAGAACCCAAAATCTAAAGTGACAGAACAAGGACCCAAGGGATTGACATCTAAAAGATAGGTGGTAAATTACCTGACTGACACATGTAACACAGTAGGAATTTTCTTGTGATAGAACTACAAAATAAATCAACAGCAATATGATGAAAGAAGAGGTCATTACAGAATTTACCACTTATTTTCTGAACTAAGAGAAGACTTTTAATTGAAATACTTCAGAAAAGCCATGATATTATACAAAACTTCATTTTAGGCAAGAGGATAAATAAATCTACTGCAGGAGAAACTGAAAAGAAAGCAGGAAATAACAGAATAGTCTGCCTTCCACTGCTCTGCAGGTAAACAGGCAGGTAGCAAGACTGGCTTACAAATACAAAGAGACTTTGATCTCACTGCTAAGTTCTTATATCTCTAATCCCATAATGGTTACTCTCTCCTCTCCCTGCCCAGACAAATGTGTCCAGAAACTTAACCTTGACAAAGCACACAAACTGTGCCTGCATCCTGCTCCATGCTAAAGATAAAGCATGTGCTGGCTGTTTTGGAACAGCCCTTTGACATCCCCTGAGACAAGATCTACTGTTTTTGTCCTCCCTGTATGAGCACAAAAAAGTAAAAGACAAGCATTCCCTAGGTAAGCCTTCCATCTTGCTACCCTACTGTCTAGGCTCATATCCTGGATGGACTTGGCCATCTCATCTCTGCTAAAATCTGTAACAAAAATGTTACAGATTCTCTAGACAGGTTAAAAAGAGATATAAACACAGTTGTCACCTAAAAAAAGAATTGTAACAAAGTTTTGGAGATACTAAGGTTTTGTATCTATATCTGCTATTATCTGAGTAGACCAACATGAAGATTGTGCCTGATTGTCACAATCTGTCTTTAAGTTTTTAAATCATTAACCTCTTTCTTAGTTGCAGGCTGAACTTCCCAGGAAAAAAGTCATAGCTTTGTTAAAGACTATACAAGCAGAGTTGTACTTAAAACTTGGTGAACCTGGAGAATTGAAATGTTGCTGATACAGAACCAAATTACCTTGTGCTATTTTTTCTAAACTGTACTACAAAGCAGTAATGATTGAAAAAAATAAAAACACATGGTATTGGTACAGAGTCAGACATGTTGATCAATGGAATAGTACTGAAGACCCAGAAATATACCCACACACCTATGGACACATGACCTTTGACAAAGAAGCCAAAACCATAAAGTGGACAAAAAGAAGCATCTTCAACAAATGGTGCTGGTCTAATTGGATGTCTGCATGTATAAGAATGCAAATTGATCAATATTTATCTCCTGGTACAAAGGACCACAAGGACCACAACATAAAACCAGATGCACTGAATCTAATAGAAAAGAAAGGGCCTTGAACAGATTGGCACAGGGGGAAACTTCTTAAACAAGATACCAGTGGCTCAGGTT
Source organism: Montemys delectorum (assembly GCA_019843815.1). Classification (NCBI taxonomy): domain Eukaryota; kingdom Metazoa; phylum Chordata; class Mammalia; order Rodentia; family Muridae; genus Montemys; species Montemys delectorum. Next base: position 33,880 of record JADRCD010103806.1, on the reverse strand, counting down.
CTAAAATCAACAATTAACAAATGGGACCTCATGAAACTGAAAAACTTCTGTAAGGCAAAAGACACTGTCATTAGAACAAATTGACAACCTACAGATTGAGAAATGATCTTTACTAACCCTATATCTGATAGATGGCTAATATCCAAAATATACAAAGAATTCAAGAAGTTAGACTCAAAACTATATAACCAAATTAAAAATTGGGTACAGAGTTAAACAGAACTCTCAACAGAGGAATCTCGAATGGCTGAGAAGCACTTAAATATTTACCATGGGAAATGAAATCATAATGACCCTGAGATTCCACATTACACCAGTCAGAATGGCTAAGATCAAAAACTCAAGCAACAGTACATGCTAGAAAGGATGTGAAGAAAGAGGAGCACTCCTCCATTGCTGATAGGATTGCAAATTGGTGAAACCATTTTGGAAATCAATCTGTCAGTTCCTCAGAAAATTGGAAATAGCTCTACCTTAAGACCTAGCTAGAGCACTCCTGGGAATATACCCAAAAGATGCTCCATGCTGCCACAAAGACATATTCCATTATGTTCATGGCAGCCTTATTTATAATAAATAGAAACTGGAAACAACTCAGATGTCCCCCAACCACAAAATGGTTACAGAAAATGTGCTTCATTTACACAATGGAATACTATTCAACTATTAAAAATGAGGACATGTATACAAATGGCTAGAACTAGAAAATATCATCCTGAGTGAGGTAACCCAGACCCAAAAGGACATACATGGTATGTATTCACTAATAAGAGAATATTAACCAAAAACTTCATGCTACAACTCACAGATTGTAGGAAGCTTAACAAGAAGGAAGGCTCAAGTGTGGATACCTGAAACCCACTTAAAAGGGGAATAAAATAATCATGGGAGGCAGAAGGTGGTAGGAAACTGGATGAGAGAGGTGATGGGGGAGGGGAAAAGAAGGGGCAGGATCAGGTATGGGATGCCCAAAGGGCCAGGATAATGAATGGAAACATGTAGCAGTGGAGCTTAGGCACCCAGGGGAACCTCTAGGAAGTCCCAAAGAACTTGGATGTGGAAAGCTACCAGGACTCAATGGGATTAGCTAAAATGCCCATCAGTGGGGAGATGGAACTGAAAGAGACTACCCCTAGTAGATAGACATGGTCTTAGTTGAAGCAGGGGACTACACACCCATCTTCAAATTTTTTTTTTATTAGATATTTTCTTTATTTACATGTAAATTTCTCCTTTCCCAGGTTCCCCTCCAAAAAACAAACAAACAAACAAAAACAACAAGAACAAACCCCTTTTGCCTCCCCCCTCCCCATTCCTTCCACCCCACCCTCTCCCACTTATTGACCCTGGCATTCCCCTACACTGGGGCACAAAACCTTCACAAGGCCGAGGTCCTTTACTCCTATTGATGATCGAATTTGCAATCCTCTACTATACACATGCTGCCAAAACATTCAGTCCCACCCTGTATAGTCCTTGATTGGTGGTTGGGTCCCTGGGAGCTCTGAGGGTACTAGTTAGTAATTGTTGTTCGTCCTAAGGGGCTGCAAACCCTTCAGCTCCATAGAACCTTTCTCTAACTCCTTCATTGGGGACAGTGTACTCAGTTCAATGAATAGTTGTGAGCCTCTACATCTGTATTTTTTTAAGCCAGAATTTTTCCTGTCTAAAGGAAACTCAAGGACAAAAATGGAGAATAGACTAAAAAAAAAGGTCACCCAGTGTCCAATATGGGATCCATCCCATGTGTGCACACCAAATCCTGACACTATCACTGAGGCCATATTTTACTTGCAGACAGGTATTTCAGCACAATCATCTTCTACTACCATTTGTTGGGCACAGGGCATGGGGAAATAAAAGGTGTGTGTGGGGGGAGGGAGATTACCAGAGTCCCACCAGAGCTTGGGGCACTGGAACTCTGACTGCTTCTCAGACCCCTCAGAACAGCCTGATGGGCATTGGACTGTGAGAAGCCATAGGATCCCTCTCTAGGGGTGAGGAAAGGGCACAGTCTGGGGTTCCCGTGGAACTGAAAAAGTCGGGCTGTGACTCTTGGACACCACAGACTACTGGGTACCATGGAAGAGCCAGTTCTGGGGTCCCTAGGCCACACAGTGGATCCTGATAAGCAGACAGTCCATTGTTTAAGGCATTTATTATAGAAAGGCAGAAAGAAGGAGAAGAATAGAGAAGCAGAGGCTGGCCATGGCCATGTGGAGAGAGGGAGAAGGAAAGGAGAGAGAGGGGGAGCAAGAGGGTAAAAGAGACAAGAGCTTAAGAGAGAGAAGGGGGGCCAAGCAGCCCCTTTTATAGTGGGGTGGGCTACTTTGCTATTGCCGTATTGCCGGGTAACTGTGGGCAGAGCATACCTGGCTGTAGCCAGATAACTGTGGGGATGGAGTCCAGCCAGAATACCAGGAGCTTGGGGCATTGCTCTATGTGACTGATAGCCACAGGATTATGGAGTTCAGAGCTCGTGGTGTCAGGAGCCTAGTGTTTGGGAGCATAGCTCAGGATTCTATCCCTTGTAGAATTTTCTACTGGGTCTCCAGAGTAAGCCTCATTCAATCAGAACACAGACTGCCTTTCATGGTCCAACAGGCAGGAGCCTGGCATGACTGTCCTCTGAGAGGCTCCACCAACAACTGACCTGAGACAAATGCAGATACAGACAACCTTTGGACTGAGGTGAGGGAAAATATGTAAGAATTAGAGGAAGGAATGAAGAAACTGAGGGGGACTGCAACCCCATAGGAAGAACAACAGTGTGAAGTAACCAAAATCTCTCACAGCTCCCAGAGACTAAGCATAAAACCACGGAGCATACATTGGCTGGTTTGTGGCCCAGGTAACATGTGTAGCAGAGGACTGTCTTGTCTTGCCTCAGTGGAAGAGGGTATGCTTTACCTTGTGCTTGATGCCCCAGGGAAGAGGAATGTTGGTAAGGGTGAGGTGGGGGTGGGTGGCCTGATGAAGGAGCATACTCTCAGAGGCAGGTGTGTGTGTGTGTGTGTGTGTGTATGTGTGTGTGTGTGAAGAATTTGTGGAGTGGGAGGACCAGAAAAGGGGTCAATTTTTAGAATGTAAATAAAGTAATTTAATATAATAATAAAAAGATTATAATGTAATTATGCCATTCCTCCCTTCTCTTTCTTCCTTCCAAACCCTCCCCTATATCCTTCTATACTCTCTTTCAAATTCATGTCCTCTTTTTCATTAATTGTTACATATATATCTGTATATATAATACATATAAATTCTTAAATATATAAGTAAAACCTGCTTAGCATATATAAATGTCACCTGTATGTATATTTTCAGGGTTGACTATTGGTATTGGTTAACCATTCAATATGCTCTCCCTTGAGAAAACCATCTATCCCTCCTTCAGCATTTCTTGGTTGTGTATACTTCTTTATGTCGTGTAGAGGGCTCCTGAGCTTTCCTCCATGCATATTAGCATGTCAATTGTTGTCCTTGTTGAGCTCATATATGGGTAGTCACGTTGATGGGACCCTATTGGTATATCTTCTGAGATTCCTAGATGAAACAGTCTTGCAGGAAACTATTATACTCTAAATATTATAATCTTTTGACCCCTTCTTGAATTTACCCTGAGGGAAGCTTAGTTGCACTAGTTGTCTCATAGATACATTTCTTGGGACTGGGATTCACAACTCTTCATTTTGATTGGCTACTTTTTTTAAAAATTGTCTCCATCTGTGGAAAATTTCTGAAACATCATGGATTTTAGACTCAAGGCCTAGGTGCGTCTGAGGTAAAACTAATCTGAATCTTTCCTCCTTGAGGACTAGTTTTTATAGTATCAGAAGGTATCATGTAAAATTCCAAAGAAACCAACAATCCTACCCAGCTATGATGTCTATGAACTACAATACCTATAAGCACAACATGGTCATTATAAGGGATCAGTGGTGGCCATTACAGCTTGGTGGTACCTGATAGCTCTTGAATTGGACTTTAGACATGCTCAACAAGAGGAAATCACAACTCAAACTGGAAATCCAGTCATATATCAGTCATGGATCTTGGAGAAGAGTCTACAATCACACTTTACTAAATCTGCATAATCCTTAGCTACATTCTAATCTTTTGTCTTTATAAACATTTGTAAGCTTATTCTTTACATTGATTAAGGAATTGTGTACTATCTTTAAAAGCCTTTGATTGCTCACTTTTATGTCTGTCTTAAAACCCTTGTTAGTATCATGTAAAACCTTTTGGGATATATAAACTTAACATACCACTGATTCCATTAATGTATAAGCTACAAGTATGGTCATTTGGTATCTAAAACATACAGCAGATATTTTCTCATTTGCTATAATATACCTCCTTGATATTTCCAGACCATATTTCCTACCAAGACATTTGAAAAATATCTTGGTTATTATGTATACAAATATAATAGGTCTCTTACCAAATTGAAACACATTTGGGATAACTTGAGTCCAAGTGTCTTTGATTGACTTATTTATCTTTGAAATGAGATCTTAGTTTTTGAATTCACATAGTATCATTTGTACTTTTACTTCATAAAAGGCTTTCCTTATTCATAAATTTTACATTTTTATTTAGGCCATTGAATGTTTCAGATAAAATATCAGTTTTACCAGTTGTTGTGGTAATCATTTATTTTGTCTATATTATGTATACAAAATTTCTTCAATGAATTTTCTGTTTCTGGGATTTGTTAGATGGGTTAGTAGTTATAAACATTTGTTGCTCTTATACACGATCCAAGTTATACTTAAGTCAGGCAACATAAAAATATACATAAGTGCCTATAACTCCACCCCCAGGGGATCTGATGCCCTTTTCTGGCCTCCTTGATCACTTGGCAAGTGATCATGTGACACATATGTGGGCATGCATGTACACATGCAAACACAGACACACACACATATAAATAAATAAAAGAAGTGTAGCAACTGGTACTTTCCTTCAGAATATTCATTTTAAAAGAAGATATAAATCTTTGTCTTCTGTGTGTTATGACAACAGAGTAGCACATATAGGATAATTTATAAAGAAAAGAAATTCATTTCTTATCATCATACTAGTTAGAAATCTCTGGATCAAGAGAGTGACATCATATAAGGACTTTCCTGCTAGAGTAGTCCGTGGCATAATAGAAAAAAAAAAGTAAACCTGAGAAAGAAAAAGAAAGACAAAAGTAGCTTTTCAAAACTGACATTTTACTTGCTTATTGGCGTGGGGACAACATTCTGCCTTGCATAGATGGAGTTCGGAGGACAAATTGCAGAAGCCAGTTTTCTCTTTCACCTAGGTATTGAGTGTAAGTCTTCAGGTTTAGTGGCAAATGCTTTTACCCACTGAGCCATCTCACCAGCTCTCGGAGGAAATAAGTTTTATAAGAAACCATTTCCCACGATCATGACACCATCTTTCAGAACTCATCCCTTCCCAGGAGGTCTACGCCTGAAGCCTTCTGTTTGCAGAGTAAGTTTTCACCACAGGACTCTAGGAGGACATATTCATACCACAGCCCTACCTTCTGATTTTGAGACTGCTTTATAGCTCTAGTAGTTTATTTTGCTTTGCCTGGGGCATAAGCATTGGAGGAGAAAGTTTTGCAAGTATAAATAACTTACTTATTAAACACTTCATCCCACACACAACTTGAGGTTCATTGGCAACTGAATACTTTACCATTAGCACTGTCAGTATACCACTGAACATAAGCTATCCATTGAGAAATATGAATCAATGTTCAGATTACACAATGGGGAGTTTATGAGAATTTCTCCTAATGTAGAAAGTAGATAAAAATCACACTAAGGAAAAGGACAGAAAAATGTAGCAGTAGAAAATGGCATTGAGGAAAAGATACAAAAATACATATCATCAGTGTGTTATAAAGATTGACAAACTTAAGCCAGGCGTGGTGGCACACATCTTTAATCTCAGTCCTTGGGAGGCAGAGGCAGGCAGATTTCTAAATTCAAGGCCAGCCTGGTCTACAGAGTGAGTTCCAGGACAGCCAGGGCTATAACAGAGAAACTCTGTCTCAAAAAACAAAACCAAAAATAAACAAACAAACAAAAATTGACAAACTTAGATTTTCGTATCAAAGTCTGACCAGGTGGCCCATAAGTACTTTTAGTGAGTGGATGAAACCAATTTAAAAAGAGAAGGTACAAAGGCCCAAAAACTATCTTCAAGAAATTGGGAAGCAATTCGATGAAAGAGAAAGCAAGCAGACTTATCTGAACAACTGAAAAAATTACAAAAACAAAAACAACAAAAAAATCATTTCAAGAGATGATTTATGGTGTTACGTGTGCAGACATGTATGCACGTATATATATGAAGTTTAAGAAAACAATGCTTGTGTTATTATATTGTTATATACCCTAGGCTAGCACTGAGGTTACAGTTCTGTCTCTTCCTTTTTATGTGCTTGCTGATTCTAATGATAGGTAAGGCCTAGAATTTACTAGTGCTCAGGAAAAATGTACTCATGCAGCTCAGTTGAATAAGATTGAAAACAGATGCTGGAAATCTTGTCTCGCAATGATCAAATTACTAGATAGCCTTGCTGTGGAGGAAAGGCATTCAATGCTGTGAATATTTTAACAAAGGTATCAAAATATTAAGAAAAGATTGTATGAAAAAGCAATTTCAAAGCTGGAGTTTAATATTGAGACACTGAGTTGTAGAGACACAAAGAGAGATTGATGCATCAGTTTGCACTGAAAATTGTACACGAACACTCTGTACATGAAACAGAGAAATCAGATAACAAAAGTAGGCATCAGTGATGCCCCTTCTTCAAGAAAAGACTATGCGGTAGGTAATGATTTGAAAAGGAACTCATGGTATCATACATGGACTGCACAAAATATCTATAACGATGAGTAGCAAGGGATGGATTCCTTCAGGCACACAATGTTATCTTGCTGCCTCATCAGGTTCCATTTCAGTTCCCATAGTCAATGAAGTGTGTCAATCACAGTCATTCTTGTGGGCGCAAAGGCCCTGTCTAAATAGTCATTCCCTACCAAAACCTTAAATGTGGACTCTGTTAAACTCTTCAGAATTATGAGATAAGACTTGAACATCATGAAAGGTGAATTCCACAGAATGTTTGCATTCCTTTGCAGTTTATCTATTTCTTTAAAAAAATTTTTGTAATTTATGTGTTATATAATTGCAGTAGTGCCAGTACAATGCTAAAGAGTGGAAATATATTAGATTTATTTGTTTTTTTCTTTATTTTTAATAGGCCAAGAGCTTTCTCTTTAAATATTAAAACACATTTTTCAATTGAGTTAAATGCATGTGTTGAGTGATAACTTATTTAAAATTATCATATTCAGTTTTTGAAAAATGTTTTTCCCACAATGAAGAAAAAAGATTGCTCTAGTCTTCCCTATAAACAAATGGTTGTGATTGGATTTGGATGTAAGAGTATAAAGATTCCATAAGTGGAGGAGAAGAGTGATGATCTATAACCCTCAGTTCCAATGTTACTGATGTTTATTAAAGAACAGTTTCAGCAAACTGTCAGAAGTAGTCAAACTCTTATAGAATGTAAGACATAATTGACTCCCCTCACATCCCACAAGATGGTAAAAATCATCTCAAATGCAAAATGCAACCATTGTTTTGAGCAACACTGACTTTTGCACTGGAAAACTCACAGATATTTGTAGTTATGTAAGTTATTATCTTTAAAAATAGTTTTATTCTTTCCCTTCCATGTCTTCTAACTCCTCTAAAAAAATTCTATTATTCCAAATGTGTTCAAGCATTAAGAAAGATACCTTATTACCAGTTGGAGCACATGAGAAGGGGATAAATATATAGCATAGTTATTTCATTCTTATTGTTTCACCCAAAGTATGCCTTGGTAGTCAAAACCCCACGATCAGTGTTGAAGTCGCTTGCTACAAGCCACGTGTCTTCTCAGAACAGAGTAAAAGCCAGAACTATTCATTCTAATGCCTGGTTCCCAGCAGAGAGACATGACAATTCTGAGTCACACAGAACCTTCTCCCAGCCTTCAGCTGGAAACCTTACCAATGTGCTTTAATGTGAATGAAGGGAAGGAGAGTTATAAATTATACACTGTTGTAATTAGATGTGAAATTGCTGCTCATCAGGTAGCCACACCATCCATAAAGACCTTCCCAGCTCGTTGCGCTGGACTTCTTAATTTGGTTCCTGGGAGATAGTTAATTTTCCTCTGTAATTGAAAGAATATCCCTTGCAAATGATTTCTAGGAACAAGGGAGCAGGGTGATCATTTGCTCAACTGGTCAGTGGGCCTTAAGCTCTGCATGAATTACCTGACAGTTGATTTCTTCAGTTCTCTTGCATTTCTGACTTTATTCCAGGAAAGGTCATGTGCCTTGGCTGGAATTGGCCATCTCACTGTGCATTTTAAGAAGTGGTGGGAAAGTTGTCAGATCACAGACACACAAAGGAAGATTAACCCAAAGTAACCTTATATTTATGATGCTGAAAAGCTAGTTAAGTAAGCTATGGACTTCATAGTGTGTAAAATACTGCTGTAGGTTGTAGAGAAAAAGAAAAGAACTCTTTAGAAATGCCGCAGCATTGCCCAAAGCAAACTTATAAATTTTTTCCCATGGGAAAAGGACCTCAGTTAGGTTCGTAAATGCTCAAGTTAGTGTAAGGAATGTTGCTTGATGACGCCTTCCAAGCTTGTTAACCAATAGGATTTGCCTTCAGAACTAGACATTAATCATCTCACAATTTCAACAAATGTTTTAATCACTAGAGGTCAAAGTTTCATAGACCTTCAAATAGTAACCTGACACTAATAGAATGCCTCCTTATCTATTTAATAACTTACATTTGCAAAGTACCTCTCGAAGGGACACAAGTAATTGCCTGAACACCTCTGACTAATTCTAAAAGTAGAGGAAATGACCAAGAGAATTTATTTTTTAAAAATGCATCTAGACAAACAAGAATGCTGGGTATATAGTTATCACACGTAGTTCTCATTATTAAACAGAAAAACTTCACCATTACTCTATAAGTCTGCTTTCTATTTGTAACAACTTAAGACATTAATTTCTGGTATGGGTTTGAATTAACAAGAACTTGGAAGAGGATGTTCTTTCTTATGTTGAGTAAACACAAAAACATTTGACAGAGACTTAACAGTTTTAGTTGATACCTTATTTTTTTTTCTATTACTGTAAATAAACACACCAAGAAAATCAACCTAAAGGATAGAGGACCACTTTAACTTCACAGTTCCAGATTGCAGTCTATCACGTGAAGAAGTCATAATGGGCTGTGCTTGAAGCAGTTGATCACACATCAGACTCAAGTGAGCAAGGAAGACTCTTAGCTCATTGACAAATTTTTATTCTGTGTAGGACCCAAAAGCTCAGGGTGCAGTGAGAGGTCAAATCTTTTCAATTCAGGCTTCATTTTAGAGAACTTGAATCCAGGCAAACGAACAGGCTGGTAACATAGCATTAGTTCCAATTCACCCCCAACAAAACTCGAGCCTAGCTCCAGCCTCTAGGCAACCCCCCCCCCCCCCCCCCGAACAGGACCAGAGTCTCCAGGTTATTCCTCCAACAAATCTGCTCCCAGATTACAAGCCTGTTCCTGCCTAAAGACCTCAGTGCAGAAGGAAACAAAAATTAAGTTTTTATTTTATGACTTGACTCCCAGCACCAGCTATAATAGATTTCCAATTAGATGCCTGCATACTCACCCCCATCCCAATTGCTGCTTTCTATAAAGCCTTGTCTAATAGATGTTGGGGCTCCTCTTCACCAAAACCCCTCAGCAGTGGCCAAAACTAGTTGAAATAAAGACCCTGCTGTGAGTTGAATCTGATTAGCTCCTGTCTGTTTTGGGGAGATAACTAACAGTTCAAGGGCACTGTAGCAGTACCTTTGGAGGGGTCTGTGGGTAGTCCGCACACATTAGTTAATGTAATGAAGATAATCTCTCGTAGACCTTTTCAAAAAACTTTCCCCGGTGGTTCTAGATTCTATCTAGCTGACAATTAAATCTATCCATCCAAGTCAGGCAACTAATGGAGAACAAGCTACATACAAGATGCAACCATTAGTTGTATGCCTGGAGATGATGAACTTCTGAATGAAAACACAAGGAAGAGTTCACTCATCACCAAGGAGTCCAAAAAACATTTGACAGATATCTCAATGTGATTAATATGCAAAGGAAGCAGATGCCATTAAAGATGGTCTTTTTCAATATATCAAAAATGAGTAGAATGCAGATCATATTCAAGTTACTTATTTCCATTTCTCTCCTTTCCTTCTGCCCCCACTGCCTCTTCACTGTGCTTGCCTCTCCCCCTGCATCCCTCACCCTAACTCCTCTCCTTCTTTCTCTGTGTTTCTACACATAAAACAAGAGCACAAATGCAGTGTCATTTTTAGGAATCATATGTCTTACTTTTGTTGAGACGAAGTCTCTCCCTGGCCTTGAGATCACCATTAGCTGGCTGTACAGTTAGCCACAATGATGTACATGTCTGGGCCTCCACAGTGTTGTCATAAGAATATGTCATCATATCCTCATGTTTAGAAGCCAATTATTTTATTGGCTGAGCTATCTCTCTTGTCCAACACTATTGGGGTTTTCATATGTCAGCACTTATTTATTGGGAAGAGATGGACGCCTAGGCAAAATCATTAAACACTACGCCATCCATATGTTCTTGAAATTTTCTGCAATGTTGCGGAAGAATATTTAAATAAACAAGTGTAGGCCTGTGTACCAGGGGCTTTCCACGGAGATCTCTGGCCTGGCCTGGTGAGAGAGTTCTGGCACAGGGAAGCGAGCACTGGCGGGGAGAAGAAGACACTTCAGCCGCTTCTGCTTCTACTGCTGGAGTTGGCTTCACCTTCCAGGTCACTCAGTTGCTCTGCTCCGCCCTGCACTGAGTTGGGTTGGGCTGGGCCTACGAGAAGCTGACAAGCTAGTGAGGAGTGCTCTGCAACTTTAGGCCGCATTTCAAGAGAGCAGACCTCTTCCCCTTCCCGAGTGTTACAGCTCATGTAACAAAAAGCTCAGATGACGTGGTAGTTTTCCCACACCTTTAATTCCCTGGATAGGATTTCTATACAGTTGTGGGGGTGATTCAGGGTTCGACAGCAGGTACTTCTCATTGGTTTGGACTGAGAGTTTGGGGAAACCTTATTTGCATGTAGGAAAGCTGCTAATACTAACCAATATCACACACCTCTCCTGGGGGTATGTCTAAGGGGTAGGGGCTGTTATTGCAACAGGAGCCGGGGCCCAGGAGGTGTGGTCGAACACCTTCAGTTCCATGCAGGCAGAAATTACCACCCATCGGGTCTCCGGGGTTCCAGACCTCTTGCTCGATAGGGACCAGGTTGCTTGCACAGCCTACCGCTCCACAAACAAGTTTTAAGACTCATCAAAGTACCCAGAATTTCTTTGGGTTAACCCCTAGATTCAGTGCAATTATAAAGCTCTAGAGCGTCCTCATCCAAGAACGACCGTGAACAATTCTGAATCACCACTGCCTTTGAACCAGACAATGACAGAAGAGAAAGAATAAGGTCAAGACCAACAGACTAGGAGCCCTGATGGCTATGATTGGACGGGAGTCCAAGGGTGTCTTTGCATGCAGTTGAAGCAACAGAAATAAAATGCCTAGGATGTACCAAATTCTTCTAGAAATTCCTGTCCTTCCTCATCATAACATTGCCTGGGGGCTTCAAGGTGTCAATCAATGCAGAGGATCTTTTCGCTGTTCTTTTCTTCTTTTATAAATCATGAGAACTTAGTCCAGAACACTTCAGGGGAAATTGGACATTGGAAAGAGAAGCCATGATGTTGGGGAGGAAAGGAATGAGGGCAGCACCTTTTGAAAAAGATGTTTTGAAAAGCAAATTACTCATAGAAATGGCAGCTGGTGACATATATTACCAAGAGAAGGGCAGGCTGTCCTACCCTGAGACAGATGCTTGGCCATGTGGCACTGGCACTGAGCTTCATAACTGCACAGGTGAGAGGATCTGCACAGAAAACAAATGTCCTCTGTCAGGATTACCCATGGGCCAGTGCCCTCAAGGAAACACAAATTAAAGCAATAACTCAAACATCATATCATGAATGTGGAAATAGGATCGCACAGGATATTAGAAGACCTTTCTGGAATAATATCCAAGCTTTCATGGGGACATCTTTATCTTTGACATCCTACAGAATAGATCAATGGATTTTATAAACAAATAAAATTAAGAAGAAAAAGGTACAACAATGTAGCTAAACGTCCATTCAGTCCTTCATTTGCTGGTTAGAAATTTAGTCTTCTGCTACATGAATGAAAGTGTAATTATGTTTCCCTTTTTTTTAATTTTGTTTTATTTTTTCTGAGACAGGATTTCTATCTAGTCCTGGCTGTCCTGGAACTCGCTCTGTAAACCAGGCTGGCCTGAAACTCAGAAATCCACCTGCCTCTGCATCCCAAGTGCTGGGATTAAAGGAGTATGCCACCACCACCCAGCTATGTTACGCTTTTTAATAAAGACATTTAGTATCATTTAAATCTAAATGATATATGATATTGATTTTACGTTTTTCCATTTTTCCTAAGCATCTTTTGTTATTGTTTTGATATGGGGCTTCATGTAGCTTATGCTAGCCTTGAACTCACTACATAGACTATAACTCCTAATCCTCCTGCTTCTATCTTTCAAATGTTGGGCTCATTAATATATACCACCATGCCCAGCTTTTAAGCCTCTTAAGTTCACTTAAACAAGTTAATGCAAATCTTTCATCACTACAACTTAAAATTATTCTTATATTTTAAATTCAAATTTATTATTGATATATAACATATAATTAGTATAAACCTTTGAAATAATCCTAACTATCCCATGAAGATCAAGTCTTCTCTGTAATCACCTTGCATTCACTGTGAGCCACAGTGTTAAATGATCTAGAAAAATGCCAAAAACTAAGTCTTTCTCTTGAGATGTGGTGAGGAAAGGAGACTACCCTGACAGTAAAGTTATGATGCGATATCCAATACTTGTAGATGTCAAATGGTGTTTAAAGAAGAGAAACAATAGGTATGTCTTTGAGCATTTGGTAATATTTATACAAATTAATGGATGATTTTTTTAAAAAACATGCAAAATATATTTCAGCAATTTTAAAAAGAGCAAAGAGATGTTTAGAGATATAAGGTAAAGCCCTAGCAGGAGCAGCATGTAGCAGACCCAAGATGTAAATATCTAACTTCTGACTTTCCACTCTATTCCTCTATGATGGAATCTGATCTTAGTTGAAAAAGGATGAGAATTACTATTGATAGGACAATGAAAACAATATTAGCTCAAAGCTCCCGCAGATTGGTGGTGGAGAAAAACATATAGTTTTAAACTCTCTTCTTTACAAAAGAGATACTGCTTTGGAACATGGGAGTAGTTGAAAGACTAACGATGCTGTAGAGTTGTATCAAACCCCTGTACAGACCTGAATTATGGAAGCATCCCTCTTATCATGTATAGAAGCTACATATCTGCAAAATTCTGACGCTAAGTACTGATTTCCTATTGAGTATGCAGAGGGCAGAGGGAGGGAGTTGAAAACAGAGCTTTCAATATTTGGAAAATATTCTAATGCCCCATTTCGGTCCATTTCCTGTGTCTGAAATAATTCACATTTTCAAATGATTCATCTGTTGGAGTCCACAACACTATATCTGGATTTCTTTTTGCAAACCAGTCATTCTGCACTTTTTGATAAATTTAGCTTATTTGCTAACCCTACTGTGAGGGTGAAGTCAGCATGGGCATATTCATCTCTATCCTATCAACAGTGCAATTCTTAGTAACCAGGAAAGACTCCAACCACGGTCACATTGTGTATTCAGGTTTATAGGAAACATGCCATTTGAGATGCCCATATTCATGCTTACCACCCACTGCCTATTTGCAAAACTCAATATATATTTGAAAGAATGAATAATTGTCCAATGTATACTTATTTATGGATTAATGTGTTTGATGTTTCATAAAGTCATATGCAACAGGAAATAAGTTAATTTGCTTTCTATTCTATGTGATATATTTTTAGAGTTTTAATTATACATGTCATTTAAAGAGGAATAAAAATAATCTAGTTTCAAATGAGTGTATGGGCTCCCCATCACTATAGTTTCTTTTCCCACATTAGTTAATAATTTAAATGCATGTAAAGAATCAATTTCTCTGTATCAAACTTGTATTAAATAATTGCATCCACTTATATAAGAGGAAGATGTGAAAGCAAGAGAAACTAGTCACTAGTTCAAATGTCTGTGAGTCAGGAAACACTAAAGTCAAATTCCATGATAAATTTATTTCATGTTAAATAAAGCATAAAAATAACCTTTGAGGTAAAACAGTAATTCTATTAATTGGAAGATAAGAAGGTATATATGTCAAAGTTTTCAGGACAGGTGGCTTTTATCATGTGAAAAATAGATTAAGATTACTCTATATGCCATTTGCACTTGGTTTCAGAATTTATAAAGATGTTTCAGCATGCTTTGTCAAGATTAGTTTTCAGTTGCAGGAAAGAGATACTAAGAATTGTTACAGCAGTTGGTTAATTAAATGATTTTTTCTTCTGAAGAAGAACTATTTGGAAAACATTTTAAGCAATGGGAAAGTAAAAAAAAAAAAACTACATTCATCCTTCAATGGAATAACTTTTAAAAAATGGCTAAACAGCATATGAATGAGAATGATGACAACATGCCTGGTAAGATTGATGTGGGAAAAAGCCAGGAGGCCATAACCCTAGACAGAAAAATACAGGCAACAAAGGAATGCTAAGGGAGAAAGATTTGTCTTCTCCAGGAAAGAGCATGCCAGTCAGTTCTCCAAACCAAGTGGTCAGCCCTGAAAATATCCATAAAATAACATTATACAGACTAAACAGGTTGTATTACGTATTTAAGAACATATGTATTTAATTTCATATAATGTAATATAATATATATAATAATGGAATATATATTACAAATATAATATGTGTGCACACATATGTTTTCATACATGTGTATGTGTGAGAAATTATGTCTTTATAATGTCATATACTGCATGAATTTTCAATTAAGAGTCAAACCCAGCAAGCACACTACTACCTTTTCCCATAACTAACCGGCTTGTCATAGGATTCATTAGACGCCTGCTCTCATTGGACCCCATAGGATTCATTCATTAGACGCCTGCTCTCATTGGACCCCATAGGATTCATTCATTAGACGCCTGCTCTCATTGGACCCCATAGGATTCATTCATGAGACGCCTGCTCTCTCTCATTGGACACAGTTACCTTTCCCTATAACTAACCGGCTTGTCATAGGATTCATTCATGAGACGCCTGCTCTCATTGGACCCCATAGGA
>JADRCD010103806.1:0-18426 GCA_019843815.1 Montemys delectorum | reverse complement strand
CATAGGATTCATTCATGAGACGCCTGCTCTCATTGGACCCCATAGGATTCATTCATGAGACGCCTGCTCTCATTGGACACAGTTCTGGGTTACCCTACAGACTTCAGTAATTTTCCAATTGAAAAGAATCTTATAACATGGTTTGCTTTCAATTTTCATGAATTCATCCTGATCAACATTTAAAAAAAAAAAAAAAAGCTTCTTAGAACCAAATTAAAGATTTCCATTGGCCTTCCTCTGTAAATAACCAATGATTTGAGGCCAGAAGTAAAAAAAAAAAAAAAAAGAAAAGAAAAAAAAAGAAAAGAAAAAAGAATGCAGCACATGGCCTGAATGTCACTCCAAATTTAACCCTCAGAATAAGGTCAGGTAAGAGGAGAAGAGGCTAAACGGTCTGAGGGAGCGATAGACTTGGCTTGTTCAACTACTCATACAAATTATTAGAAATGAATCACCCCATGACTTCCCAGGTGGCCAAAGCTAGAAGGTTCTTCAGAACCATGTGTAAAAGAGTAGTCCATTACACACACACACACACACACGCACACACACACGCACATGCACACACACACACACACACACGCACACACACACACACATTCCTCTTATTTATGTGGATAAAATATAAGGCCTCTAAAATATTTATTTGGTGTTTAGGACACTGACTTTCATTCCTCATTTATCTTTCTCTAATCTCTTAATAAGTGTTTACATAGAGTCATTTCTGCATAGATTTCTTCATTGAGACTCTTACCAACTCTCACAATCTACTCCTTTCTCATGTCAAGTTATCTGCAGAAAGTTTTGCACATGTATGCATTAATAACACTGCCCACAGCCGAAAGTTTCTAAGGTTCTGTAAGCATTAAACTCAGCTGCAAGATATCCTTTCTCCTCCCAGTTGTCAGGAAATACTCAAACACCCACAACCCCATAAACTGCCTTAGAAGCTGCTCTCCTAGAAAACTTCATCTCTCAAATTCCCACTAAAAATGGGAATTGTTTAACTGCTAATAGAATAAAGATTCATAATTCTTTTTAGTACCACACTGATACATCTGGAGTTCCACTCTGGAATATATATATACATTTTATGCCTCACCTAACATCTTTAGGATCTAATTTAAAGACAATGAAGAAAATACAGAATGGTGAGTTGAGAAGTTAAAACGGATAGATATAAAAATGCTAGTTTGATGGATGGATATATAAGAGATAGTAGGTAGATACACATAGTAGATAGACAGAAGGTGGATAGGTAGGCAAATAAATAAATGATAGATAGATAGATAGATAGATAGATAGATGAATAGGTAGATGAATTTACAGATATATAGGTAGATAGACAGACAGAAAGATAAATGAGATGATTGATGGGTTGCTCATACATACACATACATATATAGAAATAGATAGATGATAGATAGATAATAGAAAGATAGATGATAGATAAATAGATACATACATACATAAATACATGATAAATTAGATAGTACAAACTGCACTTGTTTGCTTAATGATGTTAGAAATTTTGTTGTGCATAGAAGCTAAGTATGAGAGCTAAAAATTTTGTATAAAGTTTACATGTCTTCCTAAAAGAGTATGTCATTTAGAAGGTGATAATTTTTTGTCTATAAGCATACAAGTTGTCCAAATTGTTCAAAGAATTGATGAGATCTGATATGATACTATATTCCAAACACAGAGATGTTGACTTGGCTGTAAGTAGACTCATTTCCCATACCTTCATGAAATGAAATAAATATGCTCCATTTTCTCTATTTAGAAATATTGACAATATGGAATATATGAAATGTATCCTTAGGTGAGCATAGCATCTAAATGAATTAACCACTTTTCTATTGGAAATACATATATATATATATATATATATTCATTAAATTAGTTTTTCTGTGTGTATTATGCATGCAGAAATTTACATGTACATGCAGACAGCTCTCAACTGAATGCATGGACAAGTGCACAAATACATGAGCATGTACTGTCAGAAGCTGATGCTGAATATCTTTTTCAGTTGCTCTTTATATAAGCATTCCGGAGCTCTCACTAGAATCTAGAGCAGCGAGCAGTTCTCAACTCTCCTGACACTGAGACTCAGTTCCTCAAGTTGTAGAGACCCCCCATCCATAAAATTATTATGTTGTCACTTCATAACTGTAATTTGTTACTGTTATGAATGTAATATAACATCTCCTATGCATGATACCATGGTGTCCAAACCTTTAAGGGATTGTGACCCACAGGTTGAGAAACAACGATCTAGAGTTTGCCAGTTCATCTAGACTAGCTATCCAGTTTGCTCTAGGGAACTCCTTTCTCCACCCTGTAAGTGTTGGAATTTTATGGAGGCTGTCATGACTTTGCAGCTTTTAAGTGGGTTCTGGGGGTGTGAACTCAATCTTAGTGTTCTCTTAGCAAGCGCTTTACATATTATCCAGTCAAACCCATTAATTCCAAAAACTAGATGTCAGAAATAAGGATACAATAACGGTAAAATATTTTAAGATAAACACTGTTATTTTTTCTTTGCATTCTCTGATTATTATTAGGAAATATTAACTCTATTACTGTAAAGAATTTTTGTCATTCTACAGCATTAATATAATATAAAATCCCTAACAAATATGATTGTTGCATAACTCTATTTTTCTTTAGCTGCATATTATAAATTCTGCATTCATAAACACTCAAAATTTTCACAAACCATAATCATTTTGTAGAATTAGCTTTAGAAATCAAATTCAAGAGCATATGTATTTTTTAATAAAGATTTCTATGCCTATCATCCAATTATACAGTAGAAATGAATCAGTTATAGCTAAATTTAAATGTATGCTCATTTCAGTTCTTGATGCCATATATTAACTTTATGAAAACATTTATCATTTGTGAATGTTATACACAAATCTAATATATTTCGATTCAACTGCCCCCTAGTCTTTCTCTTTCAGCTATTTCCAGATCTGTCTTCACACTACACATGGCCTTTCCAACTTCATGAGCTGTCTCTTGTTTTTTAAACCATGGTCAAATTGTTGCTGCTGATATTTGCGTGAAGGAGGACTCAGCCTCTGGAGCGTGGGAATCCTAACAGTTATATCCATAATGAAAACCAGTGCTGCTTCCTATAGCATTCATCAACTGTTAACAGTTTCTTAGCTTTATAGCCCCCTCCCATCATGTTAAGATTTTGATTGATTTGATCTGATACTGCCAAAGATGCTGTGAGTTAATGAATGTACTTGTCCTGTCCCGTGTTGTTTTGTTTTGTTTATAATTGTATCTCTTCCAACTAATATTAAAATTAGCATTGGGTTAGTTTGATTACTTAAAGGTAAACTTATTTTTTATGCTCATAAACTTGTTTTATATTTGAAAACAACATGCTCACCTACTGAATGTTCCTCATAAGCAGTATGGCTTGTTGACATCTGTCGTTTGCTTTGTTTCTATTAATGCTCCAATTCCATCAGGCTTTCATCCCTCTTTCTGCCTGTTCCAAGTCTCAGCTGCCTATGCAAACCAGAGTGAAACAAGCAAAATAAATCAGGAAAGACCAGGTGGATGAAGCAGCAAGCTGAGCATGCTTCCTTTTATAAAACAAACACTCCAAAGACCAGATGATAGCCTCACTTCATATAGGCTCAGTATTTCACTGAAATCTCTTTTAAACGAATGCTCATATATTTTAGCCTTTTAGAAACATTAATCTACACCATAACTCTTATGAATAGTGTTCTGATCTTTGTATGGTAATGTAAGTAACTGATCAGATTATATCTTGTTTTGTTTTTGTGATGAGGAAATTACTCATTTGACTATTTTACATGACTAATAAGATAGGAAGAACATGTTAGTCCTATCTATATATGCACAAATATTGTGTTTTTATTTATGAATAAGTGTACATTCTCTTGAAATGAAGAAACATATGATATTTTAATATTGAAGTCAAAGGAATTAACAACTTAAGGACTAGTGACAAAATAGTCTCAAGAAAAAAAAAAAAGCAGTAAAGTCTTCAAAACTTAATTGACACAGGAATTCCCCAAGAACTTGTTCATCAGACTATCAAAACAACCATTTGCAGTGAGCCATGATCATCTCTATTCCTCATGTGCTTGCTGTGGTCCCGCTGCCCCAGGCCTTCAGATCACACTTTGTACAGCAACCACAGATAATTGTTAGTTTTGGCAGCAAGCAAAATTGGCCCTATTTTCCACACAATTGTTTTGTGTGTAGAGTGTGTGTCTGAGTTCTGTTTTGCTTTGTTTATCTGGTGCTTTTGTTCATTTTGGATATGCCAAATCCTGTGCCAATTATAGGCAGCAACTAAAACTGAATGTTTGGCAGTCATGAGAATTATGTAGCCTGTGATGTGAAAATTAATTCATTTTGTCAGTCTTCAATATTGAAAGTCTATTTTTCAGCTACAGTTAGGAACTGGAACCAAGTACCTAGTTTAGGGACGAAAAATAGATTAAACACACACACATTTTCTAGCAATTTCAAAACAAAGAAAAACAATTTAAAACTCTCCACAAAATTAAAGAATAAAATTGATATATTCTTGCTGTGATTTCTATCTTCTCTTTTTACAATGATTCTAGTTATCTTGGATTGAGAATAAGTTTTGGAAGTAGTATTATTCCTTTTAGCTGTGTTCATTCTGCAGTCTGCCAGCTACCTGCATCCCAAGATAACTTTGAATGATACCCAAACCACATGTAGATAGCATCATATTATAATGCCAAAGGCTTGGACAACCTTGCAATCATTCATGATATTTAAGAACTCCTAATAATGACAATAACATCATATTCAGGAAAAGAGAATTGTAAGAGCAGTAGGAATCCTATTAAAGGAGCACAGAACCAATGTAGACTTTGTCTTCAGGTGTTGTTCTGATTTTTTTCTTTCAATATACAGGAAATTGAATTGCTAAATGAGGAGTTTTGGGTTCTTTTGTTATTGTTGTTTTCAATTATATCTGCAAAATTTGTATAGTTCATCAATTGATCATCAATTGATAGTTCATCAATTCTGTCTTTGGTCAAATATTGATGTCTTTATGAATCTAATGCTGCTGGTCCTCTAGAATATGAGGTAACAAGATCCTCACAAACCCTCTCTTTCCTTCTACTGACATATTCCTTTGGTTTATGGAAGACTTTAGCTTGCTTCTCACTTGCACATTTTGAAACCTTGAAATATCCTACTTTGCTTCTGTGCTAAGTATTTTATGCACAAACTGAAGGAGAGGGTATAAATTTAACACTAGATTTCAATGAATCTCTGATTATCAAATACATGATCTTTTCTTAGACTTTGGAATTCTCTCTCTCTTTATGTAATATTGTAAAAAGGTAAACAGATGTATTAATATTTGAAAACTACAAAATGCAAGTATTCAGAGACTATAGCTTTTTTTATTACCTTACACATACCTTGCAAACCATTCATGAGAGTCTCACAAAGCCAGGTTTATATTTATTCACTGCTATATCTCAGTGCTAAGCTTAGTATATGTGATATTATCACCAATTGTAATTTGTTCCTGAAATAATTACTTAGAAGACTTATAAAGTCCTGAAGCTTGATGTTACAGTGATGTTACAGAAGATGTTCTTGATGATGAAAGCTAAATAACTG
The DNA here is from genome assembly GCA_019843815.1 of Montemys delectorum. Classification (NCBI taxonomy): domain Eukaryota; kingdom Metazoa; phylum Chordata; class Mammalia; order Rodentia; family Muridae; genus Montemys; species Montemys delectorum. The sequence goes on along the minus strand of JADRCD010103806.1, from coordinate 12,753 downwards.
CAAGAAATGTAAACTCCCTCATAGTAATTGCATCTGTAACTATGTGAACCTTCATCAGATGTCTTGTGATTTCAGCTCTCATTGATTGGCTGGCTAGTGTTGTTTCAATTTGAGCCAATAAAGAATTATACAGGAAGAAGTACCATCAACTGAGAAAATGTGGTCTGTGGGCAAATATGCTTTTCCTTGATTGATGATTGTTGTAGGAGATCCCAGATTACTGTTGGAGGTACCACTCTGGGAGAGCAGTCATTGATGCTATTAAAAACAGACACAGCAACTAAAAAATAGCCTTGGCGTTAGTTATTGCCTTCAGGTTCGTGCCATGAGTTTCTGCTCTGACTTCCTCAATGATGGACTGTGATATGGAACTATGAGCTGAAAATTCAAAATATATCCCCATTTTTGATCACAGTTTTTATCACAGCAGTGGCATTCCAGAGATGGTAGTCCTTCTTTATACACTAGACTCATCTGTTCATTCTTGACCACCTCCCTTGGGTCCTTCAGTTTGTTAACCATCTTGAGTTCTGTGGAATGTATCCTGCGTATTCTGTACTTTCTTGGCTAATATCCACTTATTCGTGAGTACATTACATGCATGTCATTTTGGGTCTGAGTTACCTCACTTAGCATGATATTTTCTGGTTCCATCCATTTGCCTACAAAACTCATGATGTCCTTGTTCTTAATAGCTGAGTAGTATTCCACTCTGTAAATGAGCTCCATTTTCTGTATCTATTCCTCCATTGTTGGACATCTGGGTCGTTTCCAGCTTCTGGCTACCATCAATAAGGCAGCTATAAACATGGTGGAGCACATGCTCCTGTAATATGGTAAGGCATCTTTTGGGTATATGCCCAAGTGTGGTATACTTATGCTATGAGGGTAGATTCTGTCCTATCTAAACTTGATCCCAGCCAAAAGGCTGAGAAGCAATGATTCCAAAACAAATAAAAAAAAAAAAAAACTGTTTGATTTTTAAGACCAATGTTAACAATGTGAAACTGAAAATTCTATAGTTTTGTACATTTGTATGACGATTACACAAGACAAAATTAGCTCAGATACATAAAAACTAAGTATGTATGTTCTGAAGTTTTAACTGCTCCTAACACTACCATGGGAAATTTATACAAACAACCTTTATTTAATCATTAGATAAAACACTAAGACTTTATATTTTTTTATGTTTTAGCCATACATTTTTTAAATATGCAAATTTGCATAGATGTCTCTATTAGTTATTTTTTCTACTTCTGTGAAAAAACTAAATTAGGGAACTTTTGATTGGGCTTACAGTTTCAGAGTTTAGCCTACAAGATGGAGAAGCTAAGGGACAGTGATGGGAAGAGTTAGGAACTTACATCTTGACCCACAAGTAGAAGACAGGGGGCAAGGATTTGGAAGGACACCAGTCCTTTGAAACCTCAGAGCCCACCCCTATGCTAAACACTCACCAAGGCCATACATTCCAAGTCTTTCTATATAGCTTGACAATGGGAACCAAATATCCAGCATTTGAGCCTATGGGGCCATTCTGAACTAAAGTAACAGAAAGTTAATGGTGTTAATTATATTCAGGATCTGGACACATGAAAGCAGACTCTCTCCTTTCATCCTAGGGACAGGGCACCAGATATTTTGTCTTTGCCTTTCTGTGTCAGCTTTGCCCTCAGGTTATCTGCCCTTATGTTTGCAAGGTTGTCGCACTAGCCTTTGAGTCAAAATCTCTCTGTTGGTTTGTAGAAGAAAACAACTTTCTTCTTTTCTCAGACATTAAATAAGTATTTAATTTTCCCTTTTCCATTTATTAAAATAGAATTTTTCATATAATATGTTTAATTGTTGTTGCTTCCTCTAGCCCTCCCAGATACTCCCAGTCCCCACCCATCCAATCCAGGTCATGTCTTCTTCTCTCATCAGAAAACAAATAACCTTCTAAAGAATAATAACTTAATAATAATTTAATACTACTATTACTAAATATAAAACAAACAAACCTGAATACAACAAAACAAAAATATACAAATAAAAGGCACAAAGTCATATATAGAAACAGAGACACACACATTAGCACATACTAGAATTCCATAAAGATATCAAATCAAAACCTGTGAAATAGATGAAAAAAACTTATAAAGGAAAAAAATTGAACATCCCAGGAAAAGAATTATGTGGTAAAAATACCTCCAAAAATACTATTTATTTATTTATTTATTTATTATTTATTTATTTTTTAATTAATTAATTTATTTATTTATTTTGTATTTTTCAAGACAGGATTTCTCTGTATAGCCCTGGCTGTCCTGTCCTGTAGACCAGGCTGGCCTCGAACTCAGAAATTCACCTGCCTCTGCCTCCCAAGTGCTGGGATTAAAGGTGTGCGCCACCACCGCCTGGTCCCAAAATACTATTTATTAAGTTCATCCTGTAATAGCCATCTATTGCTGGACAGGGTGTAATTTGTGTACCCAGTGAGACTGTTGGAGAAAACAAATTTTTCATTTATGAGTGTCAAATGTAGATAGCTTCTGGGTTACAACTGGGGACTTGTATCCAGTGCCCCTCTCAGCACTGAGATACCATCTGACACAGACCCTTGCATGAACCTGTGCATCCTGCTACAATCTCTGTGCATCCGTGCTGTTGTGACTAGAAGGCCTTGTTTCCATGGTGTCTACCATCTCCACGAGGTCCTACAATCTCTCTATCTGAAGTGAGGTGTTTGACTGAGACATACTACTTAAGACTGAGTGTTCCAAGGCATCTTACTCTCTCTGCTTTGTCCAGGCGTGCATCTCTGCATTTGTTCTCTCTCTTGCAAGAAGTTTCTCTGATGATGGCTGAGCATGACACAACTTCACGATATGACAAGTCTTGAGACGAAAAGGTCCCAGGAGAATGACTAGCTAGCTGACTAAGTAAGATATGACATACTTTTGAGACAACTACTGACTAAGGCACAGCAGGGCCATGTCTGGCAATGGATATTAAATCCTCATCTTCTGAGTCAGAGATAATAGATGCTAGAAGAGCCAACATGAGGGGCTCAGAGCTAGGATGACAAGATTATATTTCATCAAAAGTGGATCACTTTGGAGAGGAACAAATGCTAAGAGTAGTTTGGCACTAAAGCTAATGTAAATAAAGTTTCTTTACCCAGAGTTCATAATTGTCATTTTGTTCTTCTGGAAGTGTTATTTTTAAAACAATTTGAGTGAGTAATACAAAGCCTAGAACAATTGGACATATATTTAAATTTGGACATATATTTCAAATATATATATTTGGACATATATTTCAAATTTGGACATATATTTCAAATATATATTTGGACATATATTTCAAATTTCTCACTCAGGAGGATATTTGAGAATAAAACAACTATTCACTAGATTCCAGGTAACTTAGAAAATGAGAATTTCCCGGTCAAGTTACTCTTTGAGCCATCATAATTGTCACTTTTTTTTTTTTTTTTTTTGAATGTGGTGAGTTTCTCAAACAAGTGTGATTTCTGCCATTTACTGTCTTTTACATTAGTACTACCATGCCAACAGCTCTAAGTTACTGCTAATATCCACCTATGCAATGCATGCAGAACTCCTGTCCCAGAAGGGGAGATACATCATACATAGCCCAATTGAAAAATTAACACAACAAGCTGTGGCTGCTAGGGTTACATATAGTAGTACTGTGCTTCTGTAGATCCCTCCAAAGCTGTTAGCCATCTTGGCACCTTGATCTTGATCTTACATGGATGAGTCAAATATACTCTCAAAGTATGAAATTCCCTTAAATGTCATGCAAGCCAAGAAAATGATGTATTTAACTTATAAATCTGTTCCCAAAAAAGAACTCATGTATTCCTCTAACAGTTTTACAGGGCGTGGGTCAGCCAAGCTTCTCTCCTACAGAAGATAAATTCTTTTAAGATTTACAGCACCAGCTTCTGTTTACTATCATGGGATGTTTCTTTTCTGGAAGTTAAAAGATCAGCTTTTTAGTTTCCTTTCAACAATCAAATGTTTATTCTCAAATTTGTAACTGTACATAAAACAACTATTTCCTAAGATAGGAATAGCAAAATCTCTGCAGGTTTCGAAACATTTCAGTATGTCTCAAAATCTCCTCTGAGCCTGAAAACTATTATTAGAAAACACATTATTAGGTTAGCTCCATCAAATGCTCTTCAAAATGTTGGGCATGTATCTTAAGTCAGATATTTTGGCAAGCCCTTGAACATAGAACAAATACAGACATTTCTTGAGACTAAACCACACATGATGGATTATAAATGATAATTTACAAAAAAGGTACCTCTCCATTAAAAATCAAAATATGTCCGAATACAGAGGAAAGTGGATGAAACAAATCCATGCCTATTTTCAATGCAACTATTTGTAACAATAGCATTGCTAGTACTGTGGTATAATCTGGAGTCAAGTCTACAAGATGATAGCGTCTGAAGATATTTCTTCTCTTCAGTCATCACAGCAATGATATACTCATGATTCAAAGACAAGGAAGAAAGAGGGAGACTGAAAATGAGGGAGGAAGAAAAGGAGGAAAGGGCAAAGGGAAGGAGAGGGGATGAGAAGGAAGAATGAAGAAGAGAAATGGAAGGAATGGAGGAAGGAAAGAAGGACAGAAGGAAGCAAGGGAAGGAAGAAGGAAGGAAAGAAAGGTTACTAGCTGATACATGAAGTAGATTCTTGGAAAGTAAAAGTGCTGCTTCCCATCACACTGCTCACAGTGTTGGCTTTATTCAGTAAAGTGGTTGTTGTGCAATTTCCCAGGAAATGATATATTTCTCTATCATTATTTATTGCATGTCTTCCATTCTTTTTTGTTGCGTTTTTTTCTAAGTAAGTAATTATTAAAAATCTCATAAAATTTCTGGACATGTTAGGATTCATTTTCATCTTATTTCCATTAGCTTCTGCTTTTAGCACATATTTTGTGAAATACACAATTAAAATGTCTAAACTTCTCCTTCAATCTTCAGTTACACACAAGTTTCTACTACTATACATTTCCACATATCTATCAAGAGATGTTTATTCAGCAATACTTGAGTTTTTATTTTCATATCATATATGTGTTTATTTGTATGTATATGTATATTCAAGAAGGCAAAGTACAACATACTTGTGAATATCCAAGAACAACTTTTTCTCTCCTTCTGACATTTTGGTTTGGGAATGAAATGCAGCTGGACAGATTCAGTTAGCAAGCACCTTTACCCATTGAGCACTTCCTGGTGCCCAACATTTTAAATAAACTGAATTAGCACTGGAGAGATGGCTGTATGGTTATGAGCACTCACTGTACATGCAGAAGACCTTGGCTTAATTTCTAGAACATATGTTGGGTCTCACAAACACTTGTCACTTCAATTCTGGAGTGTTAAGGCCCTCTTCCAGCACCTGAGGGCATCTGGTTTGAATGAGATGGGTATATATACAGACTTGTAGACACGAATAAACATAAAATAACAGTATTTTAAAATTAAAACATCAATTAAATTGCATCTTCTCAAATGTACTGGGCTATGTTTCATGTTATTGTTTAGTCATTGTTGAAATTGTGTAAATAAGTTTTTTGTAAGTTTCATTTTATATATTTAATGTTTTTGTTTTCACTTTCTTATATACTTATAGCACGTGGATTTTTTACTTTAAGCTCTAACTTCGCACTTTAATATCTCTTTAATTTTCTGGATTATATTAAGTGTTTCATGATTTCAGTATTTTATAATTGTAAATAGGGCAGGATTAACAGCTTTGATGCTATAAATTCCTCCAGTCTAATAATGCATTTACTAAACCTAGCATAGAGTCTCTCTTTCCTGGGTAATTAGTGCTAATTCTAAAAGACTTTCATTTCTTCATGACCAGATGTAAATGTGAGGAACAACCCAGATAATTCTCTATTAATAAAAATACATCTGAAAATCGTAGTGATGATTAAATTAGCAAGCTTGGATGTTAAAATAACTATTATAAGTATGCTCAATATGTTCATGGGTGGAAAGGAAAACAAACATAATGAGAAAAGAAAGCTGGAAGATAAAATAAATGCCAGATGGAACTTGTTGGGATGAAAAATATAAATGAAAGCATCACTGGATGAAATTAACTGTAAATTAGACTGCAGAAAAAAAAGTCAGACAGTATAAATACAGCAGAAAAAATTACTCAAAGTGAGTACAAAAGAACCAAAAAGACTAAAGAAGATCAGCATCACCTTGAGCCCTGAAGAAAATTATACTTATAGACATAGAAATTATTCAAAGATATAATTGCTGGAGTTTTTCTCATATGAGAAAAGTTAAGATCTAAGATGCTCAAGCAACTTTATCTGCAAGATAAAGACATAGGAACCTGGGCTTTTCCTTTAACTCCTGATAATCAAGAATGAAGATAAAATCTTAGTTAAATGAGACATTAAAAGAATAGTAATCATACAAAGTGCAAAGACAAGAATTGCTGCATGATAGAACTCAATGGAAATATCCTTAAAGCACAAAAAAAGAGCTGGGCAGTGGTGGTGCACATCTTTAATCCTAGCCCTTGGGAGGCAGAGGCAGGTGGATTTTTGAGTTTGAGGCCAGCCTAGTCTATAGAGTGAGTTCCAGGACAGCTACACAGAGAAGCCCTGTCTCAGAAAACAAAAGCAAAAAAAAAAAAAAAAAAAAAAAAAAAAAAAAAAAAAAAACCAAAAAAACCAAAAAACCAACCAACCAACCAACCAACCAACCAACCAACAAACAAAAAGGAGCAATTAGAATTTTATACCCAGCAAAAATATGTTTTAAACACCAAAGCAAAATACAGACATTTTGAAAGATGAGTTGAGAGGATTTACTACTAGTGGATTCTCTCTAAAGGAACGGTTCAAAGAATCACTTTAGACAGAAGATGATTGACTGCTAATAATTTGATTGTACATAAAGAATGCCAAAAGTAGGCAGATATAGCTTTTGTATTCTTCATAACTGCAATAAGAAAATCCTAATTCAGTAAGGTCTTCTGTGGCCACTACCACTATTTGTGAGAACCTGAATTATTTTTTCTTTTGTAGCACTCAGAAATCCTAGTTCACTTGCCTGATTTTCCCACCATAAAATGTAAGCCTATCTCATCCAGCAGTTATACCACAATGCTGCTTATTTAATTTGAAAGTATGGAATTGTTAACAATCTCACACATTACTCTTCTCCACATCATTCTAATTTTCCCATATGTGGTGTTAAAACTGTGTGTACAAATATTATGTATGAAATATTAATAAATTAATTTATAAACAATCTTTTGGCAGCATACCAAATATCTAATTTCTACTTGTTATAGGATAAAATATGTGTATATGTCTACACACTTGTGTCCAGTAGCAGAAGCGCAAATAAATGCAGGAGAACCAGTGGCAATTTAGAGTTGTTGCGAGAGGGTGGTGTCACTTTTGTCAATGGAGTAGCCACTGTAAAATATTCTGCTTCAGTAAGTAGCCTCCCATCTACATTCAGGGAATTGGATCACATACCAGAGAAGAAAGAAGTTACAAAGAGAAACTGTCAATGGGAAGAAGCCTTTCTGTAGGATAAGAAGATGAAGGGGGAGTGGGTGTATAGAGAGTTAAGTGACTAAAATTCATTATACAAATGTATGAAACCGTAAAACAATAGTGAAGTATTTTTAAGAAGTAGCAATAATAGAAGGCATATAGCAGAGAAAGGCTTAGTTGCACAGAATAAATGTCTCACAAAACTATGCCAACAGAAAAGCATTGTTCTTGAGTGGCAGTCCTATAGAGAGATGTTGTAACTAGTCTCAAGAGATAAGCATAGACACTAACTTTTTACATTGGTTTAATTGGTATTATTTTGGGAAGTACTAATTTGTTCCACACACTAAACTGCAAAAGTAAATGGTTCCTCAAGGGCTTCCATGGCTGCCAGTAGGCTCATTCTGAGCAATTGGAAGAATAAAGTAGATTTTCTCAGAACAAATGCACAGATTAAAATCCTTTTAGCTCTATATGCCATAAGGAACAAAATCTACAAAATCTGTTTGAAAAACTAAATATATCAAAGTCCATGCTGAAGAAATTATGGATGAAATGCTTATGATTCATAAATGGAGATGAATTGATATATATATATATTATATATATATATCATGGTATATATATATTGATATTATATATTATTCTATCCTATGTTATATTATAATATATTATATAACATATATTAATATATTTTATAAATTTATATATAAAGTATATGAGCAGATATGATGATTAGTAGTCCAGTTTATAATTTACTAGTGAAAAACATGCATATAAATAAAACTGATACTTCTTCAAAAGTTACAGTTATTTCTTTTTAATCTAAGACTGGCATCCTAAGTGACTGTAGATAGATAGGTAGATAGATAGATAGATAGATAGATAGATAGATAGATAGATAGATAGATAGATGGATGGATGGATAGCTAGATAGATAGATAGATAGATAGATAAATAGATAAATAGATAGATAAATAGATAGATGATAGATACATAGATACATAGATAGATAGATGATAGAATATCTCAAGCAATGTCAAGAAGCCAATGGTTTTAGAAGTATGAAAATATTAATAAACTATGTATCAAATATTTTTCAATATCCCTGGGTTGATATTATTCAATGCTTCTCAAATTAAACTTCAATAATTGGTTGTAATGACAATTTCAGTATGCTAGAATGGTAGCCACAATACACTCCACTCATAATAAGTAGCACGAAACATTGATTTAATAATTCTACTTATTATAAAACTTACAAAATTCATCCTGGGAAGTTACTCATTAGAAATATCCTTCTTTAAGTAAAGTTCTTTGTTCCCAACCTGTGTTTGTGGCTTTTTCTTTCAAGCATTTACAATATTTCTAGCAGCCTAAAGGCATCTATGAGTGTTATTGTCAAATATAACATTTCCTCATCTAAATACAATTCCAAATATAAGAAATTATACCTTCATATCCATTTTTTCTTTCCAAGGATGTGAAGGTGCCAAACTTTATGTTCTAATCAAATTGAAGTTTCAGTATGTGGAAGAGCTTCTTCCTAATGGGGATTCCTAATGGGATCCCCTTCTGAAGCCCTATCTGGTTTGGAATTCTACTCCTAAAGAGGGTTGTCAGTGGAAGTAGTAAGATCAAGTTTGTTATTTAAAAAGTAAGTTGTCTTTGTTCCCACAGCCTTTTTCCATGGTCCTAGCTAGGCCAGTACCTTCTTGTGTGTAACTCATTCTTGGCTAGCCCCCCAACTCTGATCCTAACCCTAACTTTAACCCAGACCCTAACACAAACCCTAACACTAACTTTAACCCCTGTTGCTAAGTTTAATTTTCATGTCAAGTCCCAATAAGAAGCAAATGCTATCAAGCCTTGGTTGGTCATCATTTAGAGGTTTAAAATGTAAATGTAAATCATAGAGATCTAATGCTACAGGAACAATATTATATTATAATAGGAATGAAATATGGCCTCAAATTCTGATATAGAAAATGGTAAGTGGGAAACCCAAATGCTTGCATGATGGAAAATATTAGGTGTAGTCCTTATATAAACATTAAAAATAAATGATACTAAAATTTTAAAAGACTTGACTCACCAAGATTAGAGGCCAGATACTTGATTCTCCCTGGTAATCACAATGCTGACCCTGGAACTAAGTCGGCAAACTGTTTTTGGACAACACAATTAGAATAAAAACACAACAGAGAAGGAACACTCTAATGATAGAAAACAACCCACATGGGTTGTTTATCTCTTCTGAGATAAAACGTGATTCTCTTTGGGAAGTTCATGAGACCCCAGTTCTACAGAAGTGTGAATCAGAAAGTAGCTACACCATAAAGAAGCAATAAGGGGAGAGTTCACTTTCACTTCACAAAGAGTCCAACACCCCTCTGAGCGTCAAGCAAGATAATGAAAGAGACAAAACTAATGAAAGAGAAACTCAGTCATAACAGTCATCCATGTACATGAAGTCGGAAACCTCCACACCACGTTCCTGATAGGAAAAGCCTTATCCAGTAGCCAAACAGGCAAGAAGCACCCAGCCAGAGTGATTAGCCATGCATCTGTCTAGAGGTACTAGAGTCAGTGTATAAAACCTGAAAGGACCAAACATATGCATACTGTTGGCTCTGGACCTGTATCAAGAACTTTTGGCCTCCTAAAAAGAAAAAAATAATAATAAATAAATAAATGCATCCTATTCTTGAAAAGTTTTCTTGTCTATTTTTTTTAAGTGTGTAATGCCATGACAACTTTTATTTATTTATTTTTATAAGAATTGTTCTTTTATTAGATATTTTCTTTATTTATGTTTCAATTGTTATCCCCTTTCCTCCTTCCTTTCTGAAAATTCCCTGTCCCCTCCCCCACCCCCCTGCTCACCAACCTATTCTCTCCTGTTTCCTGGCCCTGGTATTCCCCTACACTGGGGCATACAGCCTTCACAGGACCAAGGGCCTCTCCTCCCATTGATGATCGACAAGGTCATCCTCCGCTACATATGCAGTTGGAGCTATGAGTCCCACCATATGTACTCTGGTTGGTGGTTTAATCCCTGAAAGCTCTGGGAATACTGGTTAGTTCATATTGTTGTTCCTCCTATGGGGCTGCAAACCCCTTCAGCTTGTCTTAATTGCTGCAACTTTGCATTTTTGCATCTTTCAACTCCATGGTTATTCTTTTTCTTTAATCATTTTATTTGTTTACATTTCAAATGCTATCCTGCTTCCCAGTCTCCCCTCCAGGAATGCCCATCCCATCACCCTCCCCTTTGCCTCTATGAAGATTTTCCCCTACCCACCCACCCACTCATGTCTTACCCTTCTAGAATTCCCTTTCTCTGGGCCATCAAGCCTCCAGAAGACCAAGTGCACCCCTTTCCACTGATGCCAGATGAGGCAATCTTCAGCAACATATATACCTGGAGCCATGGGCTGACCCATGTACACCGTTTGGAGTGGTGGAGCTCAGAGGGATCCGATTAATCGATACTGTCATACTTCCTATGGGGTTGTAATCCCCTCCAGTTCCTTCAGCCCTTCCCCTAACTCTTCCACTGGGGTCCCGAGATTCAATTCAATGGTTAACTATGAGTATGGGCATCTGTCTTACAAGCTGGCAGAGCCTCTCAGAGGTCAGCCATACCAGGCTCCTGTCTGCAAACACATCATGGTATCAGCAATAGTGTCGGGTTTGGTATCTATGGATGGAATGGATCGCATGGCAAGGCAGTCTTGAGTGTGTGTGTGTGGGGTCTTTCCTTTCCTGATTATTCTTTAGCTTCTTGGTATGATCTTTGTTTTTCAATCTCATTTTTCTCTCAAATCTTGTGTCTGAAACTTTTTGTCTTGAGTTGCTCTCCCTAAGCTGATGAATACAGATTTTTTTTGTCCAGTTCGAAAATACTCCATCCAGAGCCTGAGACACATAATCAATTGTTTACTCAGTCCCTCTATTTCATTGAGTTACTAACATCTGTGTATATATTTGACTAAATTATATTCATACTCTCCTGCTGCTACACAGCTGCTGGGCTTCCTGTCTTGGTAATTAGGCAATTCTTTCAGCTCTCTCTCACCTTCCTTCCTTTCTTCCTACGATTTGTCCAACTGTAACCATTTAAACAAAATGGCAAACAGTGTACCTGACACAGTTTTGGAAACACAACTGCAAAATTCATCTTAGGAACTGGCATATGGGTCTGCAAAGTAGCTTTATGATGCATATGTTGAACTCCAGAATTAGAAAATGTCAGTTTGAAACTTGGCTCTTCCATGCAGTGGTGAGGTGAATTTGGTCAGTACTATAACTGTCCTCTTGCCTACATTGTACATGAAACAGAAAGACTCTCATAGTACCTAACTAAGATAGCTTTTGTGTCCTAAATGGCTTATACATAAGCAGAACACATACAAAGTAGAGGAGTGGAACATGCTAAGTGTTCATGGGATGACTGTTTCTGCTAATGTAGTATAGACATCAAATCCTTGCTGTCATCATTTTGATGTACATTCTCATGCTATTCTACTTAAGTTACTATGATAGCTTCTTTTATTCTCCTCTTGGCTGTAAGTCTTGACCTTTGTCCACCAGTTCCCTTTGTTCTTTATTATCCTTCCTAAGAAGCAGTCATTATCTCTTACTCTACTGATATTCCTCTGTGACTTCATTTTTCTCTAATAGAATTAAATTATTCCAAATGTTCTATAAACCCACGCTTGAGCTTGCTTTCTGTACCTCTCCAGATTCCTTTCTAGGACATCCAAACGTCTACTGGGCAATCTTACTCAAAATATGAAAATAGTTTACATATCTTAAGTATACAATGTTGAGTTTCCATTAAAATAATTTACCATTCTGGCTCATATATGTTGGGTATTTCCCCTCTTACATATCTATTTATAAATAGCTCCTTCTTAACCATCATTATTCTTTTCAACATTTATTTTATTATTATTTTATGCGTATCTGTGTGGGCCTAATTATATGTATGTAGACCATGTGTACGTAGGTGCCCACAAAGGCTAAGAGAAGGTGTCAAATTCCCTGGAACTAGAATTACAGGTATTTGTATGCTGCTTGGGGCAAGTGGCACAAATGAGCCTGGGTCCTCTGCAAGAGTAGTAAATGTTCTTTACCACTGAATGATTTGTCTAACTCCTCATTCTTTTTTTTTTTTTTTTT
>JADRCD010103798.1:1303-43990 GCA_019843815.1 Montemys delectorum | reverse complement strand
GCCCCAAATATATATTGTCCTTATAAGACTTACCTTGGTCATGGTGTCTGTTCACAGCAGTAAAACCCTGACCAAGACATATGGTATATGAGTTAAGAATATTTTTGATTGTTTTTTTTTTCTTTTTTTGTTTTTGTTTTTCGAGACAGGGTTCTCAGTATAGGCCTGGCAGTCCTAGAAGAACTCACTCTGTAGACAAGGCTGGCCTTGAATTCAGAAATCCCCCTGTCTCTGCCTCCGGAGTGCTGGGATTAAATGTGTATTGCCTCTACCCAACAAAAATAATATTAGAAAGGTCTTCATTTTTACTCTGAATATTCTACTGTTGACACACAGATCTGTGTTCTTTTTTTTTGTTTTGTTTTTTTGTTTTTTGTTTTTTGTTTTTTGTTTTTTGTTTTTTCGAGACAGGGTTTCTCTGTGTAGTCCTGGCTGTCCTGGAACATATTTGTTCTTTTAAACTAGTTACTAAGCATAGATTGGGGACAGAAGTGAATGTACAGCCATCCTGGGCTTGCTATTGCTTGAGAGCCGGGATTATGTGGAATCTGCATCTACCGATGAACCAGAAGCCATATGTTAAAGCATCCCTAACTGACTCACATGCTGATAAAGACCCTTTCTGCCAAGCATGGTGGCGTTGATTTGATCCCTGAGACCCTCATGGTGGAAGGAAAGAACTGACTCCTTCAAGTTGTCCTCTGACTTCCTTGCTTATGCGATGGGTGGGCAATAATACATTAATTTTTTAAAATTAAAACAAAGAAAATACTCTTACCCAGTAGGAAAACCATTACTAGTTTGAGTGAGAGGATTGGTTGCAGCAGATGGGACACTCATCTCCCAGCATCGTAAGGCGTTACAGAGATGCTTGCTACTTGGACAAAGACTGCAACAGCACTCCTCACGAGAATTATTCTGAAGTCCTCAACAGTAAAACCAGTGGACTGTCTCAGCTTCTGTAACCTTGTAGAGCTCACTGACTGATAGGATATAGTAAATACAGTAAATACCAGCCAGTGAACATCCTTTACCTTGTAGAGCAGATGATTATTTTCCAACTTTCCACTTAAATCCCAGTAATTTCCTTAAATTGTCTTTTTCTTGTTAGTATGCAAGTATTTATAATATAATTGATATATACATATTATATTAAGTTGCAAAGCTTATCGTAGTTCTGCTTAGTGATGTTTTTCTTAATGTAAACTTACTCTCTTTAATTCTCTTCTGTTTTTAGACCCTGCCTTTCAGGCAGGGGACTTTAGATCCAGCTTTCCCGGGTTCTGCGGGAAGTGCAGCCTATAATCCAGATTACCACTCAGGTATGGCTCCTTACTTGTATTCAGTCATTGCATGCCCCTCACAGTTCCTCATAGCAAATACTTTGTGTTTACCATCTCTAAAAGTGAAAACATTATCAGGTATTGGGACATGGCTCAGTGCTAGAGCACTTATGTATTGTGCTCAAAGCCCTGGGTTTCCTCCTTATACTGTCAAAAAAATTAAAAAAAAGTTGAAAGCATTGTCAATAGCAACATGACATTTTTCCATTATACATCATTTTAATAATGTGTTTATGTGTATATATTTGGTCACTATAATAGTTTGGATTTAATGTCAGTCAAATACTAATCCTTGAGTGGGATAGTTGTTTTGGAATCTGTTCTCCTTGTCTACTCTTCCATTATAGAAAATAATATAGCTTTGCTTTATTTTTGTTTCTGTTTTGCTATGTGCATGTAATACAAAGGATATTTGTTTTGTATTGATTTAAACCAAACAGCTAACTTATTTCTGTTCTTGAAACAATTAAACCTGAAAATTTATTTCTGCCCAAGTCTGTTTCTCCTCCAAGGCAGGAAGTATTAACTATATGTTTTTGTGTAGCACCTGCCACAGCCATATGCTTGTGTATTCAAGGGCTTTGCTCTTCAACCTGTAATCCATGACAGAAGTTAGCTTCCCCAAGTGACTCCTATCCCTGGCCGACTGGCAGCCTTATCCCTTTCTACAGTGTAGACTTCTGACAGTATTCTGCCTGTAAGCTGGAAAACTGAGAATCTGTCCATCGTCTCTGAGCATCATGGCTCAGGAAGAACGTAGTGACCTTCCAGGTCTTTTCACCCAGCATTACTTAAAATCTCCTTTTGCCACAAATATGGGAGTAAAAGGAATACTGTAGAGCCTGCCTACAGTTTTTTTTTTTTTTTTTTTTTTTTTTTTTTGGGTAAGGATAAGCTTATGATAAATATGAAATAAATATGCACATAATAATCGTTATTATTTGGCTTCCTCAGGACTCTTTGTCAGCAAGATGAGATCTCCTCCCCTATAAAGACGTTAGTATGGTGCTCTTCTAGATGTGTGTTATATCTAAGTGTGCATTCCTTAGGTGGGTGGCACTAGGTTTCCCCTCAGGATGAACCGTGGCCTTACATAGTACATGTCAATAATTTCCATGGTAAAAGAACTGAGAGAGTAACTCTTTAGTTATTGAAAACTCTTTAATTATTGATTAACAAAGAAATCTGGTGTGATAGTTCATAATTAAATCTACAAAAAGATGATTATAGAATTAATAAAATCAAATCAGTAATATTTCCATTTGAATCATGCTGCATTTGCTTGTTATTTCATATGCTAGTTTACCATTGGATAGAATCATTCTGTTGTGTTTTATTTAAATGATTGCTTTATAATAAACAATTGTATAGAAAATTAGACTTAAATCTCCTTGACTAAAAACCAAATATTACTCAATGCCATTCTCTTTGGCCTCTTGTGATTATTCTCTCTATATATATTCATACACTTATATAATTTGACACATAAAATCTTTGTAACTTAAAAGTTTATATTTTTTGTTTTCTGTCAGTTCACAAGTTCTCATATTTATTGTTGTCTGTTAACTTTTAGTCTGTTGCATTGTTATGCACAGCCATAGTCCCTTATGTTTAGTTTCAAACTCCACAAAGCTCTAAATTTTTAAATGTTTTTTAAATTTGACATTAAAACCAATGTGAATTAACATGGAGAGGTTTGTTTGACTTCACTTATGCCTGGAAATATAAGTGCACAGTTGTTTTGCTGCATGTACCAATGTTTGTTATAGAGTGCTGCTCCAGTTTCTACTGGCCAGTGTTGTACAGAGTAGCAGGTTATCTGACTGAGAGCCCCATCTGTAACTCTGCAGTACCATTGGACCCCAGGCTCTGTGATTTGGGACGGTGACCAGTGCCTTAGTTTGTGTCACCATTGTGTTTCCTGGGCTTACGGCCACTACTCCTTTGTTAGCTGTTAAGAATACCTCTTAAAAGCATTCAAATAGTTTTTCTCTTTAATTTTAATTGAATCTTAATCCTGACAAAGATATATTTGAGATCACCCCAGAGCCTCATGTTCTTGAATGTAGCAATATTTGACCAGGTTCTTGTCTTTCTAATTAGTCACAAATTGTTGAAAGTTACACTTTTCCTGTGTTTATCATCATACCACAAGTTGATCCTCATACCAAAAGTTTTTCATTAAAGCTTATCTCCCACTTGAATTTATGACCTTTTTAAGAAATTAAAAATATTTTGTAGTAGTTTTGTATACATGAGACAAATAGCAGTGATCGTGACACATGCTGGCGAGGAGTGCTACGCTCTCCTTAGATACATTCTCTGTGACTATCTACAGCTGGAAACAGGATTCACATCTGTCTGCTTAGCTCAGTGCTTCTCCACCTTCCTAACACTATGACCCTTTAATACAGTTCCTCATGTTGTGAGACCACCACCTATAAGATTATTTTCATTGTTACTTCGGTTTTTGCTACTGTTATGAATTGTAATGTAACTACCTAATACATAGAATATTTGATATGCCACCCCAAAGGGGTCCCATCCCACAGGTTGAGAACTAATCTTTCAGACTTCATCTAATTATTGATTAAACAGTTTATGACATGCCATAGACTTTACAGACAGAATTTTACATCTAATATATATACACAGGGCCCACGGTTTGATCCCCAGCACCAAACAAAACCAAAGCTACTTTTTACCATGTACTTTAGAGACGTTCCTTTGCCGTACCCATTCCAATTCATTACAGACGCTGACAGTGTTCTCTCTGCTATCTGCTTTGGCCTGAGCCCGCCTTGCTGATGGGGCTAAATGTGGGTCTCTTGGTACCTGCCATAGGTTTGGGGGTTTTTTTGGCTTTTGGGTTTTTTGTTTTGTTTTGTTTTGTTTTGAGACAGAGTTCCCTGTTGTCCTGGAACTTACTCTGTAGACCAGGCTGCTCTCGAACTCAGAAATCCGCCTGCCTCTGCCTCCCAAGTGCTGGGATTAAAGGCGTGCGCCACCACCGCCCAGCTTGCTGGTATTGCCTGCTGCTTGCTGCTTTGCCATACTCTTGTCTTCCAAGAGGAAATGAAAATGGGAAAGTCTAGATTGTAGACTCTTGGAGCCAGTTCTCTGAGTAACACCATGTAAAACTCTGCTTCTCAAGTCTGCTCAAGATTAAAGTATTGGAAGGAGGTTACTTCCAATTGCTTACAAAGCCTAAGTGCAGCACTCTCCTAAGAGCCAGCCTCATGGAGAGCACGGTGGTAGAAGAAAGCTAAAGTGGTTTAGTCCTGAAGAGCCACAAAAAAAGATTGAGATGAAAAGAGTTTTCTAGTGCTTTAAATGTATCAATATCTTTAGAAAATATGTTAAATTAGGTTATTAAGCTAACATGTAGCAGATTAAGTTTATTTAGTGTGCTGTTACTACAGTAACTAATCAGTCCCAATGTTAAGAGGGGAAATAATGGGTTACTTTCACAGTGTATGATTACCTGACACATTATTCTTTATTTTTTTAGAAGGAACTTGAGGAGAGGTGAGCTAAGAGCCTCTAAATAGTGGGAGTACACTGTTGTTTTTAATAATTTGTTATGTCCATAAAAGTACTGCCGTCTCTGCAGAAAACTTGCAGAAAATAAAGCACTCAGTCATTTCATCCTTACAACATAACCACAGTTACATTTTCAGGGTATTCTAGTTTTGTATGCATGTATGAGCACATGATATTTTACCTTGTTTCTGGCTTTCTAATTTTAATTCCTTAGTGATGACAAAATAGCAGGTTAAATTTTGCTAATAACAAAAAATTTGCAGCCTTTTATTAGTTAGTCCCTCATTCCCACCAGCAGTTAGGATTACTCAGTGGTGTCGTTGGCTGGGGCTAGAGCACCTGACTGAGCGAGCAGCGCTTTTCCCTAGCATTGGAAAGCTGGAGCCTCACTCTACTGCTCTAGGACCTTGTTCTCAGAGCTCACATCTATCAAGACAATTTGTATTTTTAAGAGATTTCTTCCTAAAATGTACATTTTTAGTTAGATCGTTTAGCAAGCAGTATGAAAGCCAGTTATTTCTACTGATACAGCTCTGCTTTTAGCAATCATTGTTTTCTGAGTTTCTTACTGAAACTCCTGTTCAGTACTTGATGTATCTGTCCTTAGAGTAACTATAATCACACATGTTAAGCCCACACATTTACTATAGAGGAAGAAAGTTTTAAATCATTTTAAAAATGAATTTACTTACTTTGTCAGCCTAAGTCACTACACTGACTAGTGAATTATTTGATACTAACAGTACTATGGATTGCTTCTTCCCCTCATGTGTACCCCAAATTCTGTTTCGTGGTTTACTTAAGGAGCCTTCTTTTTGAAGGATGTTTTATTTGGATAAATTACAAAAAGGCAAACGAATGTATGCATGCATACACATATGTGCGTGTGTTGAGACAATCTTACTGTAGCCAAAGCTGGCCTTAAACTTGTGATTGTCTTGCCTCAATTTCTCAAGTCCTGGGATTACAGGTGTGTATCGCCATACCCATGCTAAGTACTTTACATAACATGAATGCATACTATTGTACAAAGTTCTAAGTTAATGTTCTTTGAAAGGAGAGCTTCAGAATATTGTTAATATAAGATCAATTCTGGGAATAGAGAATTATCACTTTTACTTTTTCTACTGGTACTCCATAGAATTTGATAGCCTAATGTCTGAAGTTATTTTGTGGGAGTTGGTTTAACTTATCTGGTCCTCCTGACAGAGAAAGGAAGGCATAGAAATTATTCTACTCCTAGGTGTCATTTCAGTTTATAATCTAGAGTTCATAAAGTTAAAATAATAAATAATCCTCAGTCTGACTATAATAGCAACCACTGGATTATTGATGATATATGTAATGATTGTGGCTTTAAGAAACTGAAGGTTGTACTAGAACCAGAGGTCTACAGTGGGTTATTCCTGCCATAAGCCAGCCAGTGTAAGCAGCAGTTTGAGAGATTCTCTGAGTCTGGAACATGCTAGTTACAAAAAGGAAGTAACACCAGCTGCTAATTAAGCGATAACTGTTGTTCATTTGAATTACAATCTCCTTGGCCCTCCACTTGCTTTCTTACTGGTCTGGCCTACCTTCTTTCAGGCCCAGGCCTGGGAGTGCTTGCAAGATATAGTTGGGGTAAAATGTTGACTTTTGGTGGACACCACGGAGTCACATTGATGCAGATAAGGCACATGGCTGTGGCAGGATTCAGCTCCTTCATCAATTTTCAGGTTAGTATGGCTGAATCGATTATAGTTTGTAGAAGTTCCCTTACTGCAGATTTATTGGCAGTTGAGACTGGGCTCTTTTCCGTGAGAGGCATGGTGATATGCTTCATTACTTTGGAATGCAATGATGGAACATGGTTGCAATCATAAAAAGGCCTAGATGTAGTTATTTGTTCAACTTATTGAAACTTTCATTTTCTTTTAGATAACCCTTCTTCAGACAGTTTCCTTGGCTCAGGTGACATAAGAACCTTTGGTCAAAGTGCAAATGGACAGTGGAGAAATTCCACTCCAGCGTCAGGCCTAGCAGCACAGAAGCCAAGAAATAGCCGAAGTCTTTACCTCGAAACCCGGAAGACCTCAAGGTTAGTTTTTGGTTGACTTACTTCTTAAACCCTGCCTCAGATACAAGGGGAAAATGGCTAGAAGATAGATGCTTTGTTAGAATTTTCCATGAGAGTACCATTTTAGGGCTTTAAAGTACAAATCTATTTCCTGTGTGCTGAACTTGAGTGATAGCAGAGCCTCGTAAACGACAAGAATGAAACCTGATAGCATGCAAGTGTTTTAGGACTTAGTGTAATGTTCAAGCCACCACACAGACCCAACAGGGACAAGGACGTCGATCTCTGCAACGGGTGGCAAAGAATTGGCACGGATTTTTAGATTATTTTTTAAATTTTATTTCATTTTATTCAATTTATGTATTTTTATCTCATGTGTGGCATTGTTTTGCCAACATGTATGTCTGCGTGAAGATGTAGTATCCTCTGGAACAGGAGTTACAGACAGGTGTGAGCTACCATGTGGGTGCTGGGAATTGAACCCTGGGCACTCTGGAAGAGCAGGCAGTGCTTAACTGCTGAACTCTCTCTCCAGCCCCAGACTCAGCCATTTTAGACTTTCACAGGACCTTATTTAAAACAAAGCAGCCTGACGTCTGAACTAGTCAGCTGGGGCCAAGTGCCCTGTAACTCTGAGAAAGTAGGAGCTTGTGGGGTACTTTGCCCCAGAGCTGCCACACTTACATACTGGTTATTAAAGACAAGTACCGCAGAAATATTTGAGCATTTTAAAACTTTTAACAGTGTTAGGGAATCAACTGAGAGAATGAGCACACTAGGCAGATACTCTGCCACTGGGCTATATTA
This sequence comes from Montemys delectorum, assembly GCA_019843815.1. Taxonomy (NCBI): domain Eukaryota; kingdom Metazoa; phylum Chordata; class Mammalia; order Rodentia; family Muridae; genus Montemys; species Montemys delectorum. The sequence continues at coordinate 36,241 of JADRCD010103798.1, read as the reverse complement.
TTAGCCCGTCAGCATATTTTTATGTTTTTATTTTTTGAGATGAGTTCTCATTTAGCCCAGCCTGGACTGAAACTTAATATGTAGCCAGGGATGACACTGAACTTCTGATCCTCCTGCCTCTAACACCTAGGTCTTGAGCTTACAGACATGAACAACCATGGCTGACTCCCAACATATATAAATAAAGCTTTTCTTTTTATAACTTGTTAAATTCTTTATATGTATTTGAGGAATGTGAGGTCATTTAGTTTCCTCATTAGCCAAACTTCCTAATACTGATTAACCCAACAGAGTAGCTTTTATTTACTTGAAGATGGTAAGCACATGGGAGTGTCTGTCTATCATGGCTCCTAGGATCATTTTCACCACGCACTCACTCACTCATGTAAGAGTCAGTACATTTACACTGTAAACATTAAAAGGCTAACAAGGTGAAAGAGCCTTGGCACTGCCCATGAACTCCTTCTCACATTGGTGTTTCCTCTAAGCCTCCCTCGTCTGTCTTTCTTCCCATCTGACTTTCCTATGGGTAGCAGCGCTCACGTACTTGCACACTATGCAACACATGGTTTTTGTTTTTTTTTTAAATTAGGTATTTTCTTTATTTACATGTAAATTTCTCCTTTCCCAGTTTCCTCTCCAAAAAACAAACAAACAAACAAACAAACAAAACAGCAAGAACAAACCCCTGTTGCCTCCCCCCTCCCCATGCCTGCCACCCCACCCTCTCCCACTTATTGGCCCTGGCATTCCCCTACACTGGGGCACAGAACCTTCACAGGGCCAGAGGTCCTTTCCTCCTATTGATGATCGAATTTGCAGTCCTCTACTATACACATGCTGCCAGAACAATCAGTCCCACCATGTATAGTCCTTGGTTGGCGGTTGGGTCCCTGGGAGCTCTGAGGGTACTAGTTAGTTCATATTGTTGTTCGTCCTAAGGGGCTGCAAGCCCTTCAGCGCCATAGGTCCTTTCTCTAACTCTTTCATTGGTGACCATGTACTCAGTTCAATGGATGGCTGTGAGCCTCTACATCTGTATTGGTCAGGTATTGTCAGAGCCTCTCAGGAGATAGCTATATTTAGGCTGGCTTGTCCTTCCTTCAGTCTCTGCTCCATAGTTATTCTCTGCAACTCCTTCCGTGGGTTTTGGTTCCCCCTTTTAAGAAAGAATGAAATGTCCACCTTTTGGTCTTCTGTCTTCTTGAGTTTCTTGTGGTTTGTGGGTTGTTCTTCCTGTATTCCAAACTTCTGGGCTAATAACCACTTATCAGAGAGTGTATACCATGTGTGTTCTTTTGTGATTGGGTTATCTCACTCAGGGTGATATTCTCCAGATCCATCCATTTCCCTAAGACTTTCATAAATTCATTGTTTTTAATAGCTGAGTAGTACTCCATTGTGTATATGTACCACAATTTCTTTATCCATTCCTCTGTTGAGGGACATCTGGGTTGTTTCCAGTTTCTGGCTATTATAAATAAGGCTGCTATGAACATGGTGGAGCATGTGTCCTTATTACATGTTGGAGCATCTTTTGGGTATATGCCCAGGAGTGGTATAGCTGGGTCCTCTGGTAGAACTATGTCCAATTTCCGGAGGAACGGCCACACTGATTTCCAGAGTGGTTGTACCAGTTTGCAATCCCACCAGCAATGAAGTAGTGTTCCTCTTTTTCCACAACCTCTCCAGCATGTGCTGTCACCTGAGTCTTTTATCCTAGCCAATCTGACTGGTGTGAGGTGGGATCTCAGAGTAACACATGATTTTTATCCTCACTAAAGATATTCATGCATTATTTAGCAAGTTGCTTTCTCAAAATTTGATACCATATGTTTATATGAAATTATAGAAAAAATATATATCCTTTTTTAAAAATTAAAAAATATAGATACATTAAAAAACCCATCACATTTCTACCAAACTGAGCACAATTTTTTTTTTAAGATTTATTTATTTTATATATATGAGTACATTGTTGCTAATTTAAGACACATCAGAAGAGGGCATTGGATCCCATTACTGATGGTTGTGAGCCATCATGTGGATGCTGGGAATTGAATGCAGGACCTCTGGAAGAGCAATCAGTGCTCTTACCCACTGAGCCATCTCTCCAGCCCCTGAGCACAATCCTTAAAAAAACCTTTAAGTATTAAGTATTGTTAGTGCCTTTATATTTTTTTCAAAGACTAGTTCATACTGTACATATATTTTTAAATTATTAGCATGTGATATGTATATAGCTGTGTGTGCGCCATGGCAGCCATGTGGAGTCAGGGCACAGCTTTGGAGTTGATACCTTCCACTTTTACTTGGGCTCCAGGGATCATTAGGTCAGCAGGCTTGTACGGCAGCCCCTCTACTGTGTAAGCCATTTCCTTAACCCTAAGGCTATTCGGACTCCTGTCACCAGCTTCTTTAGCACCAGTTATGTCTCACTGATCCAAACTGACGTCCTGGGGAGTATCACACTACATGCATGTACTATCAGTTATTCTTCCCCTTAGATTCCTTGCAGTCTTGAAGGGCTGGCGGTTCGGAGGCAGGGTGGGTTGGTTGGTTGGTGGGTGGATGGGTTGGTGGATAGGTGGGTGGGTTGGTTGGTTGGTTGTTTAGTTGGTTGTTGGGTTGGTTGGCGGGTGGGTGGGTGGGTGGGTTGGTGGTGGGTAGGTGGGTGGGTTGGTTGGTTGGTTGTTTAGTTGGTTGTTTGGTTGGTTGGCGGGTGGGTGGGTTGGTGGTGGGTAGGTGGGTGGGTTGGTTGTTGGTTAGGTTGGTGGGTGGGTGGGTTGGTTGGTTGGTTGGGTGGGTTAGTTGGTTGTTGGTGGGTGGGTTGGTTGGTGGGTTGGTGGTTGGTTGTGACTTAATGGCATGACTTTTTCCTGTAGAGTTGCCTTTGAATTTAATAGGTTACTTCTTCATGGTATCATTGCTTTATCCATGTCCTGTGCTTTTTGTAAGCTAATTTTCTGACTGAAAGTAATAATGATATTTTGTTATATCATACTAGAAAACAAATGCTGTCTTATTCTGGTTCTTCTGTGATTCGTGATGGTAGACTGACTCTGGGCAAGAAAGTTTAGAGTCTGGTCCCTGATTGTACATTAGAGCTCTCCCTTTATAATTTGAATATAAACTGAGTGTGGTTACTTTGGCTTTATATAAGTGAACAGTTTCACTGAAACTAATCCTGTAATAATTATTGATTTCAATTGGTAATCCTTATCTAATGGTTCTTAAAGTTACTGAAACTATTTTAGTTGGCATTCTGTTTTTCTCATAAGGTCAGGCTGGTCATAAAGGCATTTGCCACCACCGCCTGGCTTGCTTGTTTGCATCTTAATAACATATCTTTCCTGTCAAGTTCCCTTTGAACTTGCTACTGGCTCTTTTAGACTTAAACTCATTAAATATGGGTAGTATACTTGTTGCCTAGCATTGCGAGATGCCTTCATACCACTTTTTGGTTTAGTTATTTTAATATTGAGGAGACTCACTTGAGTAAGCACAGGTAGAAAAGACATTGTAGAAATGTCTTTCCCGGGCACTTGACAGTGTCACTGCTGACTGGCTAGCTGTGTCCTCCCAGCCTGACAACAGAAGCCTGAGCCAACGTTTGGAGGCTGTGTCTTCCTCCACTATAGTGTATAGGAATGTCCATAGACTTTTGGGAAACTAAGAGAGTATATTTGGTTTTGGTTCTTTAGATTAGGTCATCTCATTTAGATAGTTGAGTTTATTGAATCTAGCTTAGACAGCTATGCAACTCTTCTGAGTCCTAGGGAAAATGAAAGAACAACAGTTCATCTTGTTCAGAGCGCAGACCTCAGGCTTGCAGGAGAAGGAGGGCAAAGTGTCCTGTGGGGACGAAGAGGCTTCAAACCAGTAAGCTTTAGACAGACTGGGATTTCGAGTTCACAAAGGTATTTTTCTTGTCAGTTTCCCTGCTAGAAAGGGCACAGATAGTAAGAATCCATCATGTGCTGTGTGCACCCTGGCAGAAAGCTTTCTGCTTGGTCTTCCTGAAGGGGGAGAGCCCTCTGGTGGTTCTGGAGGGAATTGGACGTTTCCTGAAAAGTCTAGTAGGCTTCAGCCCTACCCACCTTTACATGTTTAATTCCTTCCAAAGAGCTCTAGGCACAGGGCTGGGGAATAGAAATGTGAAGTAGTGGCAGAGAAAATAGATGTGGTTAGCATGCCTTCGCTCCAGGTTCTCCAGCAAAGACTAATCTGGTTTGTTCTCTATCATGCCATATTGCTAACTGGTTCTTGAGAAAGGAAATTCTACATTGTGACTCCAAGAAAAACAGTTTTGATTATTTGCTAGATATATGATTTAGCAGTCTGATCTTTTGAGAGGCCGAACTTGCTTATAACCTGTGTGTTCTGTATTTCCACAAATGCACTCGTTATGCCTGTCCGGTTTTCCTTTTTTCTATGTGCATTGGTGTTTATGTGATAGAGTTACAGACGGCTGTGAGCTGCCATGTGTGTAGCTGGTCTTTACTACTTTGTGGGTTCTTCTTTTTTCCCCTCCTTTTATCTGTCACCTCTGCCATCCTGTTTCTCCTCCTATCACTAGATGGGAGAGGAAAAAGGATGGAGGGGAAGAAAGAAGTAGAGATCTTTGAACCTAATATTTTTCCTTTTGCTGCTTCTTTGAGCACGACCACTACCAAACCATACTCAACCCCCATGAACTACCAACAACCCACTCTGCCTCTCAGGTCCCTAGCATTTATGTACCCTATGAAAACTTGCCAGAATTCCACACATCACACAATTGCAGCAACTATCTGCAGCTGGCAGAACCATGCCTCTGCTAGAACACAAGGCAAATCATGGTCAGTCAGCTGCTGCGAAGCTGCCCATATCCCGCACCTGAGATTTAAAATGAAAGCAGTTTCTTATATCTCTGTGTTCTTTAAAGAAACTGAAATTCCAGAACTGTCACTACACCTGTGAGCACTAGAAATGGAACCCAGGTCCCCTGGGAGAGCAGCCAGTGCTCCTCCACACTGAGCCAGCTCTCCAGCCCTGGTTTTGTTATTTCTGAAAAGTACAAATAAAGATAATCACTGTAACTTTTCTTACAAATTTCTTTAGTGGCTTATCAAGCACGGTTGTGGGAAAGTGCAGTCACCTCTGCCACATGTCTGCCTATGAGAAGTCATTCCCCATTAAGCCTGCCCCAAGCCCATCATGGAGCGGGGCGTGTCGTCGGAGCCTTTTGAGCCCTAAGAAAACTCAGCGGCGACACTTCAGCACAGCAGAAGAGGTAAGGAAAAGCTGCAGCCGGAGACACCAGGGAAGGCCTGTCGTGCAGTGAGCTGACGTCTGCTCTCCGCCGCGTGCTCATAAACCATTGGACTTAGCTAATTTGCTCTGCTTTCTCCCCATAATTACCCTTTATAAAGTTTTGTCGTGAGTTCCAAAATGTTGGGAAAACATTTTTCCTGCTGCCTTCTGTCCCTGTTGTTTTACAACCTTTCTGAACTGTTATTTTCCTTAGTAAAACCATGAACTTCACTCAGCAGTTTTTGTTTTAATAAATTTGATTTGTTATAATCTTTCACTAGCTACAGTTTTCATCAATTATAAAAACAAACTAAAATAAAAAGAAATTCATTTTTTAGAAAGCCAGTGATGGGCTATGAAAATAGTTTGGTCAGTAAAGTTTTTTCCATCAAAGATCAGGACTGTAGGTCAGTTCCCAGCATTCACATCAAAAGCTAGACAAGGTGCTTTGTGCTTGTAATTCCAGTACTTGGGAGGCAGGGACAGGCAGGTGTCAGGGCCTTAGTAGCCCATTGGTCTAGTCTGCTTAGTGACTTCCAGGCCAGTGAGGAACAGCATCCAAAGCTAATGTATGGCTTCTACATGTGTGCTTGCACTTGCACATACACATTTGTTTTGTTTGTTTGAGGCAGGGTTTCTCTGTATAGCCCTGGCTGTCCTGGAACTCACTCTGTAGAGCAGGCTGGCCTTGAACTCAGAAATCCACCTGCCACTGCCTCCCAAGTGCTGGGATTAAAGGCATGTGCCACCACTGCCTGGCAGATTATTATTTTTTAAGTCAGTTAAATTTATTTACTTTTCATTATGAGTAGGATCTTTTAGGTCATAGACGTTCTCAAAAGAAAGCTGTTCTGCTGACGCTAACATGTTATTTTCACTCAGTAACCGAAAGGATGAGACTGACTGTGAGATAGTGCGCAGTTGCACAGCAAGAAGTATGCATCTGTTCAATTGCACGTTGATTCAGTATCTTAGTAATTTTAGCTGTTTGCTGTAGAGACCGTGTTTTAATGTGCTTTCTTTCTATTAGTATATTAAATAATTGAATTCTTTTGACCTCGTACAATACGTAAAGGTGAGTTTATATTCACACCTTACAAATGAGAAAAGAAAGTCACCTGGCTAGTAAATGGTACAGCAGGTCTTGAATGCAGGTCTCCTGGGGTCTCTTGTGGTGTGCTTCCATTACATAGCATGGTGCTCATTCCTGCCTAGCTTTGCTTCCTGTGCATAAGAGTAAGCAGTACATGCTAGAGATTGCACAACTTGCTAATTGAGGAAGATGGGTCATTATTTGTAAAATGGGAAATGTTTAGTAAAGATGTACTTTCCTGAGTTTTAGGTTTGTATTGTACCTGAAATATCCATAGAGTACAGATAAAACAGGAAAGTGGCCCATTTGTGGTCTTGCTGTGTAGTAGAGCTGAGTGATGAGGGTACAGGGAGATTGACTCTGAGGGCAGTGACTCTGAGGGTAGTGCAGGGCTGCGGGAACCAAGCCTGAGCCCCAGCTGTCATTCTTCCGACTTGAGCCCCAGTCAGGATTCCATCAACTGACCTCTCATCCTCATCACTTTTCTGTTACTACAGTTTGTACCAAGTGTATATTAGTTGATACATACAGAAATAGTTTCCCTTTTTGTTTTATTGAGAGGAAGCCCTCACTCAATAGCCCAGACTAGCCTTTAGCTCATTATATAGTCCATGCTGGCTTCAAATTCTTGATCCTTATATGTCCTCCTCCCAAGTTGGCATTATAGATCTGAGCTGCCCTCCCTGGCTTATACGTCTTCCTAATCTGTGGACTTGAAGGGGTTTGTGCTTATTCTCAAATGAAGCATAGAAGGGCCGTCTGGGGATCGGGAGCTACCAGTACAGCAGCTGAGAAGAGGTCTGTCTCCCAGGAGTCCAGGTCTGTAAGTTCTTTGTCAGCTGTCACTCATCAACAGTCCCTTCCTGGCTTTGTTGCTTTCTGTCCCCTCCACTGCCGTCATGAGGACTTGGGCTAGCCAGGTGAGTAAGTGTTTTCTTGTCACCAGCCTTGCAGGCCCCAGGCTGGGTGAGTAGAGAAGGAAGGGCCAGGGCTCCTGCTCCGGCAGCAGAAGGTGAGGGCTGAGCCTCGGCTGGGAAAGCAGCTGCAGGGAGTATAGGGTCAGGGTCTTTGCTCTGTGATCTCCAGTGGAGAAGCCACTGTAGTTAACAGTAGCCCATATGACTAGGACAGAACATTAGAACAGACAGCATTGTCAGTGTTCAACAAGTGTTTTATGTATTTAATTCTGGGTATTATTAGTAAGGCCGAGAATACTCTTCTCCATAGAGCTAGAAGGTTCTAACTGGTGGTGGTGTGGCTTTTGGTGATGTGGAGGAGCAGAGTATCTTATGTAGCCCTGCCATCGTAGAACTCACTCTGTAGGCCAGGCTGGTCTCAGACTCACAGAGATTCACTGGGGTTAAAGGCCTGAGCTGACATGCCTAGCTGGAACTAGAGACTTTTATATGGGAATTTGCAAACTGTAAAAAAATAAATACATATATTTCCTCCATAGATATGTTGGAACGTACAGGATGAAAGTGTTTGCTTAGGGTAAAGAAGGAACATAATATAGTAATACTGGTTAAAGTTGACATTTGTCTCTGAACTTCAGGAGTGTAATGATCCGTATAAAATTGATGGTTAACAATCTACCACTGCTATGCTGAGTTTTTACCAGGACTCTTAAGACAGGGATTTTAAAAAGGATTCAAATGTATACGTAGTAACTATACAGCTACTGACTGAGAGGGCAACACTGAAGGGCCATGCTCTCTAGCACCATTCCCTTTAACTTAAATGAAATAAAATTGTGGTTTCTTAGCTACACCAGTCACTGTAACCTTACAGCACGTGTGGTCTGTGTCAGCTGTACAGATAGAGAGCATTCTGAGCTGTTACAGAGCAGGGATGTAAGTCAAGGGCAAGCAGGACGGCTCGGCAGGCAACAGCACCTGCGCCAAGTCCTATGACCTGGGAGAGAGCCAACTCCCACAACTCCCCTGGCCTCCCATGAACCCACTTACACACTAAATGTATGTGGAGGGAAATTTTTTAAAACCACAAACTTTTCTTTGTAGTTAAATGCTGCAGTGAGGCACACAGTTCTATGAGCAGCATTTTGTGGCTGCAGCATCATGCTCTGAGGAGTGAGGGGTTCTCCACTTTCCTTGTTTAATACTGTAGTAGTTTCACCAAAAACCAAACACTGGATTTAGCAGGAAAGGTTTTAACTATTTTGCTTCATATTTATTTATGTATAAAGCTATTATTTTATGCAAAATGAATGGGAGACTGAAGTTAGGATTCTAAATTACAATAATTTATAACAATCATTTATTAGCTTGCTGAAGTTCATCTTGTGTTCTTATGTTTACAGTCTTATATTTTTGGTTGTGAGCCTAGCCTTTAATGGTTGAGCCATCTCCCCAGCCCTCATGTTTACAGTCTTACAACTCAGCTTTATGCTGTACTCTTACCCAAATGCCACCTCTTGTAGGAGTCAGTCCCATGAGGTTATTAATAGACTGCCCTTTGTGATGAGCATGTGTGTAGCTGCAGGAGCACAAGAACACTGAGGTCCTCACACCAGTGCTCACATCAGAGCATCTCCTCATCGCAGGGAGCTTCGTTCTTTTTAGACGCTGCATACCATTAATCATCTCAAACATTCTCTGGTTGACCAAGCTGCTTGGAACCAAAGTTAACCTTTTTAAAGATGTATATCCTTAGATTCTTCCTGTGTGATAGTTTCTGTTCTATATTAGTATATTCTCACTGTACATAAGAATGAGTTTTGCTGTAACATTTTTATACATGTGTATGTATAAGTATATGATCATATATGCTCCTAGTGACCCTCTCTTACCCGGGTCCTTTTCCTTTGTCAAATTAGCTTGTTGTCCTGAGCCCTTTCCCTTTCCCTTTCCTTTTTTTTTTTTTTTTTTTTTTTTTTTTTTTTTTTTTTTTTTTTTTTTGAGACAAGGCCTCAGTGTCTCACTGGCCTGCCTTATCACTATGAAGCCCAGAGTGCGCTTTATTTGCAGCAGTCTTCCTGTCTCAGGTGTACCACCATACCTACCCTACTCTGTATCTAAAGTCTCCATATGCGATAAAGCATAGTATTGGGACTGCAGGTGTGTACCACCATACCCACCCCTACTCCATATCTAAAGTCTACAGTTGAGATAAAGCATGATATCTGTCTGTCTGAATCTGCTTTATTTCCTACAATGATCTCTAGTTCTGTTCATTTTTCTGCAGGTAGCTGATCACATTCTTTTCCTTTATAGCTGAATAATAGTCCTGCATGTATCTGTGCATCCGCATGTCATGTTTCCTTTATCTGGCACTCCATCCATGGGAACAGGTGGCTGTGTCAACTTGGCTCTCGTGAGTTGTGCTGCTGTGGCCATGGTGATGCGGATTCCTTTCTTTAGATGCTTTATTTCATGCCTACATGTAGTCTACCTGCACGTGTGTCTGTGCACCACTTGCAAGCGTGGTGCCCGAGGAGGCCAGGAGAGGGTATCTAATCCCCTGGAGCTAGAACTACAGATGGTTGTGAGCCACCATGTGGGTGCTGGGAATTGAGCCCAGGTTCTTTGGAAGAGCAGTTAGTGTTCCTAACCACTGAACCATCTCCCCAGCCCTAAATTTCTTTATTATATGCTGACTGCCCCCCTCCCCACTCACGCACACACTGGGTATTGACCCAGAGGTAGTATAACAGAATCATATATTATTTCTGTCTTTAGTTTTGTTGAGGAATCCCCAGTGGGCATTCCCTCCAACAGCACTTGAGGGTCTTTTCCCACCCCGTCCTCACCAGTATTGATGGTGTCCTTCTAACAGGAGCGAGACAGAATCTCTGATGGTTAAAGTTGTTAAACATTTTATTTATTATTTGTTCTTTTGAAACAGTTCATTTGCCCATTTTATAATTGGATTATTTATTCTTCTTGAGTTGTTTTTTGGGGATTATACTGTTTCTGCAGTATTGGGAGTCAGTTCCAGGGCCTCGAGCCTACCAAGATCTGTGCCACTGGGCTGTCTGCAGTTCAGTTTTTTTAATTCAGTTAATTTAATTCTTTTGGTATTTTCAATCTCTTAGGTACTGTGTGGTCAGTTTTGAGTCGGTTTTGTATAGCATAAGAAGTAGGACTGAGTTTCACGCTGCTACATGTGGCATCGGGTTTCTAAAACTGTTTGTTAAAACTAACTTTTCCTTAGCATGGTTTGTTGGTTTGTTTGTTTGTTTTTGTCACCTCTGTTGAGAATCAAATGGCTGAAAACTGTGTGGAGTTACTTCTGAATCGCCTCTTCTGTTGGTTTGTGCCTGGTTTTCTTGGTAGTAGCATGCTGGTTATATTCATATGGCTTTAGTGTAATTTTACAACAGAGGTTATACTACTTTGTCTATTTAGTCTCTTTAGTGCTTACATGTGAATTTTAGGTCAGTCAGTTGGTTTGTCCATTTGTCTTCCTTCCTTTAATTTTTTGAAACGTGGTCTTAAGGAACTCAGGCTGCATAGCCAAAGATGACCTTGAACTCCTATTTTCTTGCCTCCATATCCAAGAGCTGGAATTATAGATATGTGCCACCATACCTAGTTTAGTATTGTTTATTTTTTTTTCTCTTTCTGTGAAGAATGCCAGTGGAATTTTGATGGAGTTTTCATTGACTCTATACTATAGATGGCTTTCGGTAAAAGTTAATTTTACAGTATTAACTCTGCTGATCCACAGACCTGGGAGCTGCTGCTGTTTTCTGTACCTTCACTTCCTTAAGTGCTCGGTAGCTCTCACTGAGGAGATCTTTTACCTGTTTGCTTAGATCTATCCCCCATGTTCTGCATTTGCCCTCCCCTAGGCACCCATTTGTGAGTTTGAAGCTGCTGTGGAGAGAATTATTTTCCCAAAGTTGTTTTTTATTTTTTGTTCTGTCTTGGTTTTACATTTTGTTGTCAGCTCTTTTCAGTTTATTGCATGAAGGAATTAAAAGCTGGAGAGATGGCTCAGCCGTTAAAGGCTAGGCTCACAACCAAAAATATAAAAGCAGATCCCCAGATGGTTACATTTTACAGTCTGTGAGGGTGTATAAACTTACTAACAGAGACAGAAGGGAAATTCTACTCATTGCAAGGAAATCCTCAGTTAAACTTCAGAGAGAGCAGCCACTTAGATCCTAGCTCCTTCAGCTGAGTATCCCTAACCCACAATCTTTCAGGAACTGGAATATATTCTTGTGCTGGTCACCTAGTAACTGAGTTACATCTCCATTCTCTTGATGCTCAGTTACAGTGCCACTACGGGCAGATTTCTCTTTAAAGTAATTTTTTTTCATCTTAATCATCAGCAATCCCTTGGACAGTACAGGGTCTTCCCACTATGTCTCCGTTGACTTCTTATAAGGAAGCAGGTCATCACCCTTACATGCATCAACAAGTGAAAAGCCTGGGGAGCAGATGTACGCAGCATTTATTTTCCTGGGTGGTTCTGGGGAAAATGAGTATGTTTAGTTGGTATCCTGCTACTTTGTTGAAAGCACTTACCAAGCCTCAAAGTCTTTTAATGGAGTCTTTCTGGTCTTTTAAGTATAGGATCCTATCATCAGCAAGTGGGGGGAATTTGGTGACTTCTTTTTTTCCTATTTGTAATGCTTTCTTTCTTTTCTTTTTCTTGCCTTACTGCTCTCGCTTGAAATCACTAAGAATAAGAACCCTTGTTTTGATCCTGATTTTAGAAAAAATACCTTTAGTTTTCCCCCATTCAACATATCCCATAAAAACTATAGGGTTTTTATGCACTCTTTTTTTTTTTAAAGATTTATTTTATTTATTTTATGTGTATGAGTACACTGTAGCTGTACAGATGGCCGTGAGCCAACATGTGGTTGCTGGGAATTGAACTCAGGACCTCTGCTTGTTCCGGCTCTGCTTGCTCCAGCGTAATACACTGTAGCTGTCTTCAGATGCACCAGAAGAGGGAGTTAGATCTCATTACGGATGGTTGTGAGCCACCATGTGGTTGCCGGGATCTGAACTCAGGACCTTCTGAAGAGCAGTCAGTACTCTTACCTGCTGAGCCATCTCACCAGCCTCTCTTTATTCATTCTTTGTGAATGTCACATTATGTACCCCGTCCCACTCATCTCCCCCACCCTCATACCCACCCTCTACACTTCTACCTCCTCTGCAACAGGAAAAAAAAAACTCACTGTGGAAGCTGCAGTGTCACACTGTATCCACAGTACTCCCTTTTGTCCACACTTCCTTGCTTGCAGATGCTCATTGCAATGGTTCAGGGCCTCTGGCGTCTGCTACTCACTGGGACTCCTCTCAGATACCCTGTTGTTGTTCTGTGCAGTGGAGATCTGTAGGACCAGCACTCCAGTAGTTCGTTGGTGGGGTAAATGTTGGGGTACACCAATTGAAAGCCTGGATCTGGGCCTGAGAGATATCAGAGATGGTCAGCCCACAGTTCTTATGCTCACATGCCTTCAGCAACAGCTCGCCTACGACCCCTACAACTAGAGCCAGCTCTACCCTGCTGCCAAGGCAAGGTGCTGCAGCCAGTGAGGGAAATGGCCAGTTCTCCCATTCTCGTAATCCTAGGGCCAACTTTCTGACACAGATGGTGAGGGATGAAAGAGGAGAGAATGGCATCTCTCTCTCATCTGCATCAGTGCCTAAGAGATGAGAGGCAGGCTCTCCTTCACTCATGCCCTTGGGGCCAGCTCACCTGCAACCCACACAGGCAGCTGCCTATGGGTAGAGTTGGCTCTCCTGCTCTCATGCCTCTAGGGCCAGCTATCCCACAATGCCCAGGTGAGGAATGGGACAAGTTTTGCCCAGCCCTCTATACATCAACATGTCCCCATGGCAGCCCAGACCAGGGACATCTGCCTAGCCTTTGGCAATAACAGACCTCTGCTTCTGTGTGGCCCCCGACCCAGAAAGGGCCCCCAGTGTCTGCACAGCCCAGGAACCCACCCACCATGCTCAGAGGTAGCATCACCAGGTGTTCACATCAGGCTCTTGCTCACTACCCTCAAGTCTCTAGTTCTGCCTTTCTTCATTGTGCCCACATCCTTCTGCTTCTCTTTCTCTTCCATTGCTCCACCCCTTACTTGTTCCTCTTAGTTGCACCTGTAACTCTGAGTGTCTGGAGATCGTTTGAGGAGTGACTGTGCCCTGCTCATGCATTATGGTGCTGGGCAGGGGTCATCTCAAGCATGGTCTGTCCTGTCCTCCCCCAGGACTGGGGGTGGTAGACCGGTGTTCATCTCAGGCTGGTCCCCTGGCTGGGCCCCTGGAGCCAGATTGCTGGCAGTCCTAGGGTCGCTTTTCTCAGGGAATACTAGGCTACTAATCGTTGAGGGGACCACAGGTCAGAGCACTGAGTGTAGACGATAGCCCCTCTCCTCTCTGCACCTCCTGACACCCACGGGACACAGCAGTCGCACCTAATGTGTTGTTGAATTTTGTTGGAAATTATTTAGGATTTTTACATCTCTGTTCATCAAAGAATGGGGTTTATTATCGATAGAGGCAGGTGGATCTTTGTGAGTTCAAGATTAGGCTTATCTACAAAGCAAGTTCCAGAAAGCCAGGGCTCTTTTACACAGAGAAATCCTATCTCAAAAAATAAAACAAACAAGCAAACAAAGCCGGACAGTGGTGGCGCATGCCTTTAATCCCAGCACTTGGGAGGCAGAGGCAGGCAGATTTCTGAGTTTGAGGCCAGCCTGATCTACAGAGATCTGTTCTAGGACAGCCAGGGCTACACAGAGAAGCCCTGTCTCAAAATAAAAAAAAAGCAAAAAAACAAACAAATAAATAAACAAATCAAACAAAACAGGAAAAAAAAGGAAAAAGATTTTGGTTTATCATTGTCTTATTGTGTCCTTATCCAATTATCTCAGGGTAGGTACTGGCTCTATAGAACGAATTTGAAAGTATTTCTTTCCTATTTTGTAGAATATTTTGAAGAATATTGATATTAATTAGTTCTTAAGTCTGGAAGAATTCATTGGTCAATGTCTGGTCCTGGCTTTTCTATCTTAGGAGACTTTGATTAGTGCTTCAGTATCATTGTTGATATGTTTAGGTTATTGTTGTACCTCATTCAATTTTGTTAGGTCATAGAAATATCCAAAAATGTATATATTCCTTCTGGATTTTTCCAGTTTATTTATGAAAAACATTTCTTGTTTTGAAAATTTTGCTCTTTTTTTTTTTTTTCTTTTTATGTATTTTTGTCTCTGTCTATACAAGATTTCTCTGTGTAGCCCTGGCTGTTCTGTAGACCACGCTGACCTCAAACTCAGAGGTCTGCCTACCTCTGCCTCCTGAGTGCTAGGACTGAAGGTGTGCACCACAACTGCCCACCTGAAAATGGTGTTTTTCTCTCTCTGTCTCTTTAATGACATCCAACTGTAGTAATTCAGCTTGCATACATTTCTTTACATCACTTTTGTATTTCTCCATACTGTTGAGCTGTCCTGTCTCCAGTCCTCCTTACTCACTGAGGTGGGATCTCTCAGTTGAACCCAGAACTCTCCCATACACCTAGTCTGACTAGCTAGATTGCTTCAGGAATTCCATCTCAACCTTGTGAACACTGCAGTTCTAGGCAGGCTGCCACCCATCCCCCAACAGCATTCAACTGGTCCTGGGGAGCCAGACCCCCATCCCCAGGCCTGCCCAGCAAGAGCTCTGCCTGGGGAGCCAGACCCCCATCCCCAGGCCTGCCCAGCAAGAGCTCTGCCCTCAGCCTGGTTTTATTTGGGAGGAGCAGCCTTTTCTTAGGGACTCATCTTCATATTACTCAGAAGGACACAGAGACAAAACAAAGACAAACAGTGAAGGACAGCCACTAGGCCATGAACACAGGGAAAGAGGGAGGCAGTGACAGTGCAGGATACATTGGGAACTTACAAGTTAATAAAGGTAAAAGTAAGAAAGACTAGAGTCAACTCAGGAGTCTAGGGAAGAAAGAAAGAAAGGAGCAAGGTTAAAGGAAAAGAGTAATTTACAGAAAACAAAGACATTTAATAATTTCCTACCATCATTCCTTTAGGGCCAGAAATAAGACTTGAGTCCTACTCTCTGGCCAGTAATTAAATCCTGCTGCTCCAGCCCTTTATTTTACAGGATCCAGACCCCTGGGATCTCTGTCCACCAAACGCTTGCTTAGTCCTTCCTTTTGTTTTAATCGTTTAGCTGTCAACTGTCAGGAGAAGTGGAGTGGTCACACTTCACAAATGAAGTGTCTCTAATGCAGTGCAGCAATATGAAAGGCTCAGGAAGAGAAGCGTTAGTGCCTGCTTACTTTCAGAAGTAGTTACTTAGTTCATTCTGCCTTTAATAAGCATTTACAGTTACACAGAATGTTAATGCTCTTATTTAATAATGCCATATGTCCTATAATGCATTTTGTGAAAATGAGTGGCTGAGAAAATCGACGAGGCCGTGTTTGTTGGTGAGCCCAGAATGGCTGTGTGTAGAGTGGATGCTTGCATGGGCAGGCCTCATGGAGTCCTTGTCTCCCTTCCAGTGACCTCCTTTTTTCAGCTCGTCCTGAGTGCATCCAGCACCTTCCTGTCTTAGGCTTGGCGTTCGTTCGCATGTCATTCTTCATTCCTCCCTTAGGTGAGACTTCTGCGAGGTCATCCTAGAGAGGTCGTGCCTCTTCTTGACCTTTACCTCCATCACTTTTTATCCCCCCTGCCCTTTAATTTTCTTCATGCCATGAACAAGTTTTTGTTTGTCAGTCTTTGTAATAACTATAATATAAACTCCATAAAAGCCAGCAATTTACTTTATTCAGTTTGTGAATCTCAAATGACTAGAGCACAGTTGATGTTCAGTTCAGTGAGTAAATCCTACAGATTATATGCTGTTTTATTTTTTTAAAATTCATAATTGAGACTTATAGAAAAATAAGTAAGTGAGTGGTGGCGATAGAAGCACCTGCATAGAATAAGGGGCTGTTTGCGAGATGCCTCTGATGGCGCTGGACTGTGTGCTCCTCTCCTCAGGACCTTGATAATTGGTGTCAGGACTCAAGGCTTATTCAGGATTCTAATTTGGAAGTCTTATGTCTGGGCTCATTGTCATCTGAGTGATTAAGTAATTGCTTCGTGGCTTTCTGGTTCCCTAGTCAATAGCCTCTCCGCACTGTGAATCCACCGTGATTTTCCAGAGCACGCTATCCCTGAGATGTGAGCCAGCTTCTCCCCTCTCCTGCACTAATGCACTAATGCATTTGCTTACCTTCAGGACTGCTAGAGCTTTGCAGAGAGTCTGAGATCTACATGCTGACTGGAGAGTGCTTGCCTCATGGAATGTATCTAAGATCTTTTTCCTCTCTCCCTTATAGACAGTTCAAGCAGAAGAAAAGGAGATCTACAGACAGCTACTGCAGATGGTCACTGGGAAACAGTTCTCTGTAGCTAAGCCCACCACACATTTTCCGTTACACCTGTGAGTCACAAACGCATCTTTCATATGAATTTAACTTTACAGTTTGTTACTTGCCATTGAAACTATACCCTTCTTTTACTAGGTCTCGGTGTCTTAGTTCCAATAAGAACTCTTTGAAAGACTCGCTGTTGAGAAATGGAAACTCTTGTGCATCTTACATCATGGGTTCTGATACGTCATCCTCTGGATCTGCCAGCATTTTAACTGCACAGGAGCAGTTGTCCCACAGTGCACATTCCCTGTCATCTGGTACCCAGGATGTTGCCTTTGGATCCAAAGACTCTGTCCCTCACCATCACCTCTCTGCACCTCATCAGCCAGATAGCTTACCAGCATCAAATGCACAATCCGAAGGTAAATAATACCAACAGCCAGTTAACTATTCATTGGATCTGTTGCAGGCAAAACTGTAGTACGTATGTATAACTCAGTACATAATAGATTTTAATTAAATACATGTGATCCAGGTGACTATGCCAGGATGACAGCAAGCCTGCATGTTAAATTCATCCCTCTCTTACCTCCTTTCTCTCTCACTCTCCCCTCTCTTCCTCCTTTAAAGGATATTCCTTTTTCCTCCTACATATAAATGACTTGCTATACTATTTTCTTTATTTTTAAAGGGTCTTACTATATATGTGCCCTGCCTGCTTGGTACTTGCTGTGTGGCTGGCCTTGAACTCATGGCAGTACTACCCAGAGAGCTGGGATTGCAGGATTCTCTGCCATGCTAGGCTAAATGTTTTAACTTCCTGAGAAGAGTCAAGCTCACTCAGCCCAGCTGCTTCAGGGATTAATTTTTGTTTCTCTTACTTTATAATGCACGTGGGGGTTCTCTGGAGGTCTGTGAACTTCAAACATTAATCAAATATTTATCACATACTCCTAAATTTTGATAGCTGCTTCATGCATTTCAGAGTGGTTGAACATTTTGGAAACAAGAGTCTCCTGCCTGACTTTGAGCTAATCCAAATACCCAACCTAAGCATTGGTGCTGGTATTGCTGTGGAGTTAATCCTCATTTTTAAATATGTACTTAGATTATAATGGAAAATAAGTTTTAGATTTAGTGGTTAGATAGTAGAACTCTTTGGACATACACAGCACCTATCTCCTGTCTCAATTCATTTGATTTTACTGTTGTTGTTGTTGTTGTTGTTGTTGTTGTTATCACTGTTACGATACTCCTCACTTTCTGAAAATTCTTACTTTGGGATTCTACTTCTCCTGATATCACTATTTAACTATACATTACTTATATTACATTTTATGAAGTGATTTACTGAGAACTATCTTATTTTCCAAAAATCTAAAATTAAAAAATTCTCCAACCTCAGAAGTACATATCATATGGTAGGATACTGAGATGGAGCTAGACTGGAACAGCATGTGACATAGCATTGCGTCGTGCCCTAGTGTGAGGGCAGAGTCACAGCACTGGAGAAGGTCATGAGCCCTGCTCTCAGTGAGCATTCAAATACACAGTGATAAAATCTGTGCTTCTACAGTGATTTCTATAAATTCTACCTGTGTTGTCATCTTCTCTTTTTTCCTTCCCCCTTTTTAACCTAACTTAGTATGTGTTATATCATGAACTCAAGACTTAAAAATTGTAGTATGTCTTGTTCCCTAGAAACGGGAGGAGGGAACACCGAGCAGGCACAGTCTGAGGGTAGATGCTGATTCCGGACAGCCGTGCTTGTGTCTCTGACGGTTCCTTGTTTGTGAGGCACAAGAGGAACTTTAAGTGTATCTATCCTTAGGCTGACTGTTGTTTCCCTATGCTTAATGTTATGCTTGCGACATATAACATGACAGCATGTAGAAGCTTCAACTTAAATGAGATGTGGTGAGTGCTGGAATTTTACTAATAATGAAACGCTCTTGTGTTTCTTTGTTTAGGGTCAGACTCTGTGATTTTACTCAAAGTGAAAGACTCTCAGACTCCAGCTTCCAGGTAAACCTAAGGAAAGGGTCAGTGGTCACCCCACCCCACCCCACCCTACCCTACCTCATCCCCTTTAGCTACAGTTTCTTTACTGACAGAACATAGTATAAACATCTCTTTTATGTGCTTTTCAAATTATTTCAGTGACTTCCTGTTGTCTTTCTGTCCAGCCTTCACTTTTCTTCCTTCTGTCTTGCACCATCCCAAGTTGTCCATGCTGTGCCCTCCCTTCTGCAGCCACAGTTAGCTTTCTAAAATTCATATCTGGTCAGTAAGGAGATTTACTGACCACTCAGTTGTTAAATTACCTGAAGGATACCTCATTAAGGCAGCATGCCTTAGTGCGATATAAAAGAACTCGTTCACATCCATCTTACATCCTCCTGCACTCTCTTCCCTTGAGTGAGTCTTTATTGAGAGCCTACGGTGGTTTGGGTATTGATAGAGACATCAGGACAGCAGCAGTGGCCAGGACTCCCTGTTCTCAAGGAGCTGCATTCTATATAAGGTTACAGGTTAGCAGTGAACAAAAAGTGAAGTAAGAGACTCTAGGGTTAGAAGTCCTGCTTACCTAAGGGGCTGGAACAAGTCCGTGATCAGCGGTAGTCAAAGGAGGAGCTATATTTGTTGGGTGGCTTTATTGTTGTTTTAGGTTTTTTTGTGGGAGTGAGAGACGATACTTTTTGTTTTGACTTAGTTTGGTTTTTTTGTTTTGTTTTGTTTTGTTTTTTTCCTTTCCCAAGACAGAGTTTCTCTGTATAGTCTTGGCTGTCCTCACAGAGATCTGCCTGCCTGCCTGCCTGCCTGCCTCTGCCTCTAGAGTGCTGGGATTAAAGGCATGTGCCACCACTGCCCAGCAGGAGCTGTATTTGCAAATAGATCCTTTTGTATATCTTGATATACTACACTTGTTTGTAAATATGATATATGTTTTTCTCTCAACATCATGGTTCCTGTCTGACACAGGCCTAAGTCTGAGTTTGAGTGGGTTCCTCCAGCTCCAACTTCACTTCTGGAGGCAGCACAGGCGCTCCTTCTGTAACAGTTAGTTCCTCACACTGCTGGGAGCATCATAGGAGCCCTCCTTGGCAGTCTGTGTCAGGACGATGACAGTAGCAGTTTCTTAGGAGAAGATTGCAGATGATAGAATGTTCTGTCAGCCCACCCCCCACTTTGCAGCTCCAGTATTTATTCTAAGCTTTGGGTATTCTACAGAGTTCTCTCTGTTAGTTCTTCGAGGAGAATGTATGGTTTGGACTTGGTATCTCTTGCATGGTGTTTAGAGTCAGGTCTGACTTCTGCTTGTAGCTTTTTTGGCCTTTGTGTAAATGTACGTTATTCTTCTGAACCTCACTTGCCAAAAAAATGTAAGTGTTAAGACCTCTCTATTGTACTGTGGAGAGAGTAACGTAGCCTAGGGCTGTGGTGGTCCATTACTGTGATTCACAGTAGGAGGATCAAGTCGGCCTCGTCTACATGGTGAGTCTCAACCCAGCCTTGGTCAAAGGAAGAAAAGAAAAAGAATGTATAGTTAAGGTGTTTAGTGCTACAGATGTGCTACACACATACACGGACACACGCACACATTCGCACACACGCGCACACACACAAAGCTAGTATTCTCTCCCAGAAGAAGTTGGTATTAGACAAAGCACTTCTCAATTTCACAATTTCTCACTGATTCTTTACTAAGTCTAGCTTTCCTTAATGGATGATTTCTCCTCGGAATGACTTGAAGAGTAAGGTAGAAGGAGAGAAGCGTGGGCTTTCGAGGAAAGAGCTGGAATACTGAGTAGTGTCTGTGGTTGAAGTTAAGCTGAAGCTCCAAGACTGGGCTGATTAGCCTTGAGAGTCGGTTTCTGGCCACTGCCTGTTAGTTCAGTTATGACAGTGAGGAGCTGCCCTGCTCTCCTGGAATGTGGAGCGCACACCTCTGCGCTCTTCAGACACTCTTGATTCCTCTGCCTACGATTCCCGTTCTTTACTTGACTACTGATTAACTCTTACTTTTTCAAAATCTGATTCATATGGCAGTTTTTCTAGGTGGTGTCTCTAAGCCCCAGATGGCATTAGACATTCGACTTCCCTGTATTTTACCACTAATATCTTTGCACTTAAAGATATTATTAAAGATATTTAGGAAATGAATCTTTCCTGAATAAGTAAGCATCTGAGAAAGCTCAAGATGTGCTCTTGGAGTCTAAGTACTAGGTTCTCCTTGTTGCGTGACGTGGTACCACCCTGAAAGGTGTTTCAGCACTAGAGGAGGAAACATAGTCTTTGGAATTGGACAGAAAAGTCTTATAATACTTGTTGTTCCAATACAATGTGTCCTTCTGCACCTCAGCATGGCTTTGTTTGGTTTTCTGTAAAGTATGAGTAATAGTTTCATGTTGCATATTATATTAAATTAATACGGAGATCTCATGAGGCTTAACAATATATAAAACCATTAGGCCAGTTTTACATATAGAGCAGTAGGATCAGTTATGTTCAGTATGCTTGTAGTCCTTACTACTGTATGTGTAATCTCTTTAGAAATGCAATCTCTCTTATGATTGTCCTTCCTGAGCCAACAGATACCTCAGTCCATTGAAGAGACGTACTTGCCCCTACATTATTCCTTATTCAGCAGTCATGGATCTGCTCTCTAGCAGGTAGTATTCTACTTGAGGAGGATGCAGTAGTTTATAAATAGATAAAAATCTGTATTTTCATGAAATTCATATTTTAATAAGGAGTACAGACAAATTCATGGCCTGTTAATGTGAACACTTGGGTATTTCTTTTTACATCTTTGTATCATGTTATAAATATCTTGTGTTGATTTGGTTGTGCAAGTGTGGGTGTCTGTGTATATGTGTGTGTGCGCGCGCGCGCATGCGCGTGCATGGATGCACGCACAAGTGCATGTGTGTGTAACACTATACTGCTACTGAAGATTTCTGAGGCATTCTGCCTCTCTTGCCCTCTAAGGTGTTTATTGAGCCAAAGGTGACTAGCTCTGATTAACCTTAATGACATTGAGGGGGCAGAACAGTTTTTTTATTTTTTTATTTTTTTGGTTTTTCAGTATTTTCTTTGCCAAGTCACAGCCTATGGGTGACTGGGGACTTAAAAGAACTCTTAACCACACTGTATTTTACACATCTTGAAACTGAAGCTCATAGAGGTGAAGTGACTTGCTCAGAATCAGAAAACTATTAAAACTATTTACTTACTCTGAGGACCTCAAAGGTCTCCTTTGGAAAAGAGTTTATTCTTGTATTTGTTTCTGTGATAGAGCTCTTAGAGATTTACAAGGAGATAAAGCAGCTGAGAGGGAGGAAAGCTGTTGGGACAGTTAACATTGGTGTAACTCCTCAGAATTCCTCATTGGGTTTGTCCACAAGAAAGAGGCTGTGGAATGGAATAGGCCTGTGATCTTTGGAGCAGAGCTGCCTGCTGTGTCTCCGCCTTGGCTCATTGACTCCTTAGCCACTTTGATGGACAGTATTTTGTGGATGGAGATTTTTATATGTACTTGTATTTGATTGGATATGTGTAAATGTAACTTTTATTCTCCTGTTGTCATTGTTGTCTGGGAGGCTTACCACCCTGTCTGCTAACCTAGGCCTAGTCCTGGAAGCTCAGCTTCATACAATCTTATCTAGGCCTACAATTTTTCAGCCCCTAATACTTGCTGCTGGATAAGCTTCCCCTTCCTAGTTCTTCCTGATCTCTGGCTGACTGGTTCAACTCAGCTGTCTGGCTCAAACTCTCTCCCACCTGATTGATTCAATCAGGCTTTTCTTTCAGCCTCTGAATTGCTCTGCTCCGCCTCAAACATAACTCTAGCAGTCTTTTCCAGTCTTCTGGCTCTTTCTCATTCTCTTGCTGGTTCTGTCTCTCCCTGTGTCTAGCTTGTTCTCTCTTCAGTCTGTCTCTGTGAAACTCTCCAGGTAGCACTGCCTCCTCTTCTTCCTCTTCCTCCTCCTCTTCTTCCTCCTCCTCCTCCTCCTCCCTCCTCCCTCCTTCACCTCCTCCTCCTCTTCCTCCTCCTTCTGTGCTGCTCCATCTCCCTCTCATCTCTACTGTGCTGCTCCATCTCCCTCTCATCTCTACTGTGCTGCTCCCCACCAAGGAGACTGTTCCTCTGCTTCTCTCTTCCTCCTGGACTGTCTGTCTCTCCTTTAAGAAGCTTCCCTTTCCTTCCCCGGTGAGAGCTGGGCATAGCCTATTCTGTCAAATCTGTCTCTGATTCCTCCCTTTGTGTGCCACTCGGTTAGACATCACTTTCTTCGCATGGCTGCTTCCTTTTACAAACCAACTCTCTCTTCACTGCTTGGAATTAAAGGTATGCGCTAAGGGCTGAGCCACACCCTAACTAGAAAATATCCTGTGACAGATGTGTTGTGACTCAGACTGGGGAGTCCAGGAATTTAAAGATTTGGTTAAATCTTTTAAGAATTCTGTCAGCCCGCACCATTTGGGAACAGAAATTTTCTACCTTAAGATGTCCTCTTAGGAGAAGGATTTGTTTTTAACATATGTTATTCTCTCTTACAATCTTTTGAGAGCTGGGCTAAACTTCATCCTCCTGATGTTGAGGTCATCTTTTTAGTACGTGTGCATTAATTATGTTCTTTAATTTTCAATTAGATTCAATTAAAATTCAAATTATTTACTTTATGTCAATTGGATATCTTTTATTCCATAATTGCAAAGCAGTCTTAACTGTTGAAATTATTTATTTTTGTTTGTAAAAATATTTGAATTTACCCCTTACCCCTTCTGCTTATTTTCTTTCCTCACCTATAGTCCTACGTTCTTCCAGGCAGAGCTATGGATCAAAGAATTGTAAGTTATTATTGGTTTTGATACTATTTTTTCCTCCTCATTTCATTTTCATTTAGGAAGAAATTAAACAACTAGCTAATTATCTTAATTGTTTTTACACAGTAAGAAATACCTATTTGTACTCTTTAGCTATTGGTTTTTTAAGGTTCTCTTAGAGTTAAAATATTTAGTTTTTTTCAGATTGTATTTATTATTACTTTATGAGTGTTTTGCCTGCATGTGTGTGCATCTTGTGCGTGCAGTGCCCACAAAGGCCAGAAGCATGTATAGGATCCCCTAGAACTGAAATTACAGACTAACCATGTGTGGTTGTGAGCCACCATATGGTACTAGGAACTGAGCCCAAGACCTCTGGAGTTCTTAGCCACTGTGCCAGCCTCAGTTAGGACTGTTTGTTTTCATATTTTCCAACTATGTAACAGTTGTTGAAGCTAAATTGAATTGGAAAATATTCCAAAGTTAGCTGTGTAAAGAATAAAGTAAATGCCTTTATATTATATACAGTGTTGAGTTATTAGAGAATTTGAGAAATAACTGAAAACATTTAGTTTCAAGTGCCAAAACCTGTTCAGTTTTCTTCAGCTCTTGGTCCTTATAAGTCTAAATACGTAATGTTTAGCTGCTACCTTGACAGTGTACTCTCCTATTCTGTAGGGCTCAGGTCTGCTTTTGGATGTCTAGAGTTAAGCTTTACTCTTAACCAGTCTTATTAAGAGGCATGCTCTTGAAATAGGACTATGTATTACAAATATCCACAGACGTCACACTAATTATATTAAATTAGCCCAGTAAAAGTGATAAAATAGTTTAAATTACCGTCTTATTTTACTGTATCTTGAGCTGTAAATGTAGTGCGATCCGAGTGGAATTTCTGTATACATAAGCTCTGATTACTACTGGTTACCTACTGTGTGTCGCAGAGATGTGTCAGTGCTAAGACCCTGATATGACTGTGTTGCTTTCATCTCCTAGAACTAGTGTTTATGATTCTCGAGCTCGGGAAAGATTGCGCCAGATTGAAGAACAGAAAGCATTGGCACTACAGCTTCAAAACCAGGTAAAGAAAAAAACAAGCAGGACTAGGACTAGAGATGGCTCAGCAGCTAAGAGCACTGACCACTCTTGGAGAACACTCGGGTTCTGTTAGCAGCACTCACATGGCAGTTCACACCCACCAGCAACTCCAGTTTTGGGGAGCCAAGCACCCTCTTGGTATACACGCATACACGCAGGCAAAGCACTCACTACTAAAAATAAAAATAACCCAGGCGTGTGGTGCATGCCCTTAGTCCCCAGCACTTGGGAAGCAACAACAGGCAGATTGACAGGGTGAGTTCCAGGACATCTAGGAACCCTGACTCAAAAAACTTTAATAAATCAATAGATAAGTGAATGAATGAATGAATAAATAAATAAATAAATAAATCTTTTGTGAAGAAAATTATAAAATAAATAGCACCTCCAGGTTGATACTGTTGGGGAGCTTACCTCTGCCTGAGCGGTGCTGTTCGCTCATACAGTAGCGTAGGATTTATAAGTGGCCTCATGTCCCAGCGTGACCCACTTCACAGAGATCAAATAGTAGACTTGTTTGTCCCACTTATTCCAAAGTTCTGTCTACAGAGATTGCAGGAGCAGGAGCATGCAGTACTTGATTCCATAGAGCTTCACCTTCGTGTACCTCTTGAAAAGGAGATTCCTGTCACAGCTGCCCAAGAAACCAGGAAGAAAAGTCACCACCTGACCGATAGTGAAGATGAATTTCCTGAAATTACAGAGGTAAAGAACAGACTAAAAATGTCTACAGTAGAGCTGGGTGTGATGACAGGCATCTCTAACCCCAGCACCCTGGAAGCAGAGGCAGGCGGAGCTCTGCATTTGAGGCCAGCCTGGTCAACACAGATATTCCAGGCCAGTCAGAGCTACAAAGTGAGACACTGTCTCAAAAAAATTAGTTTTCTACAATTGCTTTTTGTTTAGAAAGGATGCTGAGGACACTTTCAAATGTAATTCAGTAGAGTATCTGACATTTAGATTAATTTAGCTATACTTTTAGTTGTGTTATGCACCAATGTTTACTTGTAAAGGTAATTAAAAATGGTTCATATGGGCTATGGTTGGGTTTTAGCAACTTCAGTGAGAAGGTATGTAGTAAATTTATATTTTATATTTCATTTTTAATAATTTTATTTCAAAAAAACAATTTTTGTTGTTAGATTTGGCTTGGGAGATTGTGTTCTGTTTTGATTGTAGTCAAGGGAGTTGAGCCCGCCATTTCCTGTATGCTGATATAGAAGATAATTTGATAGCAAATTGTGAGCTGAAAAGTACTATTCTTTTTGTTTTGTCTTATTTTTTAATGAGCATACAAAGGAATAGATTTTATTATGACGTTTTTATATATACTTTGTTTTTATAATGTTTCTTTTTAATCAATAGTAGCCCATTATGAAAATTTTGGAAAATACTTCGAAGTCTATGTATGTTTTAAAAATCTGTTCCTTAATTCATACCTCTTTGAAAACGTTATTGGACCTGGGTGCAGCTTGATGCTAGAGTGCTGGATTCATGTGTACAGGCTATGGTCATCGATCCAGTTGCCAGCTGCTCTGTAGCCAGTGAGCAGCACAGACTTCACACAGCTGGACTAAGTTCCATTTTTATATCTTTAAAAGTAAAACAGCACTGTCTGTGCAAAGAGCATGTAACTAACGGGTTCTGCTGCCTTAACTCAGAAACATAAAACATAAGCCTTGTAAGGAGCTGGGGATATGAGCAATGGTTCCATCAGTCTTCAAGAAGTGATACAAAAACAGGCTCTGAATGTGTGTGAAAGAAAAAGGAGGGTGAGGTGGTGAGAGGGAACCTGGAGGACCACTGTAGGGAGAGAGACGGGATGGTGGATACAAGTAAGCTGACTGCAGGAAGCAGTTAGGCAGGTGACTGCTGATGAACACAGCCTGGGCACTGGTGAGAAACCAGTTTTTTCTGAAATTATTTTGTTTGGTCTTTTGTTTTCTTAGGAAATGGAAAAAGAAATAAAAAGTGTATTTCGTAACGGTAACCAGGATGAAGTCCTCAGTGAGGCATTCCGCTTGACCATTACACGCAAAGACATTCAGACTCTAAACCATCTAAACTGGCTCAATGATGAGGTAATCTCACACTTTGTATGCAGTCAGCAAGGTGGTGCACACCTAGCACTTGGGAGGCGGAGGCAGGTGGAGCACTTGGGAGGGGGAGGCAGGTGGATTTCTGAGTTCGAGGCTAGCCTGGTCTACAGAGTGAGTTCCAGGACAGCCAGGGCTGTACAGAGAAACCCTGTCTCAAAAAAACCAAAAAACAAACAAACAAAAAAAAGCTCCGTGAAAACTAAATGAAGGCAGTATCTCACTATTTCTGCAAATGTGGTTCTTAGGCGGCCTCTGTGAGCAAAGGTGATGCCGAGGTGCTTTCGGCAGCAGTCCCTCCCGCACTGTGTGCACTGTGTGCACTGTGTGCACTGTGGAGACCGAATGCTTCCATTCCCACATGGGCTTTCACTGTGCTTAAGGCGCCTGCTCTGCTCTGCTCCAGTCTGTTTGTCTGAGCAGTCACTGAGCATGCGGCTGCACTGCTGCTGCAGGAGGGAGTTCTTAGGATTTCTAGGCAGACCAGGTCTGCTTCCTTCTCATCTACGTGCCTTAGGTTACTTACAGTGTGCATGAGAAACTTTCTGAAATAATGTTTATTTGTATGTGGTATTTTAAAAGCTGACATGGAAAAAATTAAATTGTTTTTATGTAGTTGATATGTAGCAAGGAGGAATGACTTCATCTCCCAGTTTCAATTAAATATTTTAGTTATGTCATGGTTTTTAAATTGATCTATCCTCAACCTAAATTTTAAAAAAGCTGTTTCATTTGAGAAGGTTTATTATTCCTTTATTTATTGTATGCATATGACAAATTGAACACCCAAAAGACAAACAAAGCATAGAAAACTAAGAAACTCCAAAGTTCATAGAGCTAATAAATAGCAGACCTGGGCACTGGTGTTTGCTGTACGCCACTGCCTCAGAGTCTTATTAAACTGGATCTGTTATGGGACTTAACAGATGTCTAGAAGAACTTAAGACCATACATTTGTCCAAGACGTTGATTTCCCCAGACCAGCTGACTGCTCCATTGTCAGTAGCTAGTTTATAGAGACAAATTGTGTGTACTGTTGTTTTACTTAGAATGATAGGAAACTCCAGGCGGTGGTGGCACATGCCTTTAATCCTTGCACTTGGGAGGCAGAAGGCAGGCGGATTTCTGAGTTCGAGGCCAGCCTGGTCTACAGAGTGAGTTCCAGGACAGCCAAGGCTACACAGAGAAACCCTGTCTCAAAAAGAACAAAAAAACAAACAAAAAAAAAGTGATAGGAAACACACAATTTGATGTCTCTGTAAGAAACCTCACAATCTTTTGGCTCCTTGGGTAATGCTGGATTAAATGATAGTAGAGAAGAGCTCACAAAATTAAAGAGGAAAACAAACATCAATAATAATCAAAAGTGTCCTCTTATACATTGTTTTTGATGTGTGATCATTTACCATTTTTCTTTTCCTGCTGCTACTGGAGAAGAGAGTCAGTTATTCCAAAAGGATTATAGCCTGTTTGTTATAACTTATGCAAAACCTAGGGGGCAGCAGTGAGTCAGACATCCGCTGAATTCTTGCCCTTCACTGAGGCAGTTAGCTCAGAGATTCCAAACAGAGGCAGCATTCATCAGGACAGACTTTCCTTTGCTGCAGCCCATCAGAGGCTAGACTGAGCATGCAGTGCAGTGAGTGGGAATGACGTGCTTAGAGTAGATGCAGGGGAGGTAGGGCTCCTTGTCCACTGCATCCACACCACCTGCCTACAGTGCTAGAGGGGGTGCTATCCGAGCCACACAGTAAGGCACATCTTCACGGTGATAGTGAGAACTAGTTTAAGAAGCACCAATTTTAGAGTATCATATTTCTTAGGTTTAAATAGCTAACATTTGATGAACTATTATAGATCTTAAATTGTGATGTTTAATTTATACTTAATTCTTTTTCATCAATTATGAATATTGAGTCTTTTGCAAGTACTCGTGTGTTTTTCAATTCTATTCTTCCCTCAAATACTCTGTAAATACCCATTTTTGGTTTGTGTGCCCTGCCAGTATTATAGGATATGTTAAAATTCTCTGCAAAATAAAGTAACTCATAAATTATTATTTCTATTGACAAAGTAATACAGGAAATGTAAAAAAAATCAGATTTAGTTTTTTTTTTTTTTATTTGGTTTTTCAAGACAGGGTTTCTCTGTGTAGCCCTGGCTGTCCTGGAACTCACTCTGTAGACCAGGCTGGCCTCGAACTCAGAACAGATTTAGTTTTTAAAGAAAGAAAAATCTTCAATAGTCCAAAGGAAGAGGAGGAAAGGAAGGGGGAAAAAAAAAAAAAGAAAAAGAAAATCCAGGGCAGCAGGATAGCCAGGCAGGGAAAGGGTTACTGCCAAGGCTGATGACCTGTATTTGGTTCCCAAGACCTACACAGTACGAGAGAACCAACATCTCTAAGTTCTCATGTGACCGCCACTCATGTCTGCTATGGTGTGACTATGTCCATACATATATACATATATAAGTAAGTCAGTATAATAACAAAAATAAATAAAATCTAAAAATCCTGAATGTGGCATACATAGAAAGCATTATGCTACTTTTTCCCTGTGTGGCACCCACAGAGACCAGAAGAGGGTTCTGGATTCCCTGAGACTGGAGTTATAGACTTGAGAGCCACTGTGTGGGTGCTGGGAACTGAACCTCTGTAGATCCTCTGGAACAACAGTCAGTGCTCTTAATTGCTGAGCCCCTTGAACACTGTTTTGTAGATCATTAAATAAATTTAGAAATACATGGAAGTAATTTAGGTATTTGTACAGATAAAACTGGTTTTGCTTCTATACAAAATGTATCAATATCTAAACAAAAATATCGAAACAAAACAATTTTCTTATATTGTATGAAGGCAGTACCCCAGTGGTCCCCGAGAGAAGTGAAATTATGGATGTGGAGATAGAGCAAAAGGTGCAAGGCCATCAACAAGTTCTAGGATGCTATCAGGCGGCCATCAGTGAATTGTTCTAGGACGCTGTCAGGCAGCCATCAGTGAATTGTTCTAGGACGCTGTCAGGCGGCCATCAGTGAATTGTTCTAGGATGCTGTCAGACGGCCATCAGCGAGTTGTTCTAGGATGCTGTCAGGCGGCCATCAGCGAGTTGTTCTAGGATGCTGTCAGGCGGCCATCAGCGAGGCCTAGGATGCTGTTAGACGGCCTGGTGCAATCTCAGAAGAGAACAAACAATCCAGAAGAAGGGAAAAGGTAGAAGTAGTATTACAAACATAAAGATGCATGTGATCGTAGATTTAACTCAGCCATCTCAATATCCAATCAGAGTGATCTAGACCAGCCCTGTGTGATAGAAATACAACATGAGCCATGTATCTTACTTTAAATTGAATAGTAGAATCATTTTTAGAAGGGACTGGGATGTAGATCAATGAGTACACTACTTGGCTTGCATGCCTGAGGCCCTGGCTTTGCCCTCCAGCAGCAGAAAAAAAGAAAAGAAAAAGAACTAAATAAATTATATATATAACATGTTCTATGTAACCCATTTATATACAAAATATGTCATTTTTGGTTTATAGTCCATATTAAAATATCAGTGAGTTGTTTTACTTTCTCTTTGAAGTAGGATGTGAATTCTACATCTTAGTGGGTAGTAATCATAGCCCAAGAACCTAACCTGGCTGGTTGCTACCTTATTGGATAGGTGTGAGTGAGAACAAGCACTGAGCGAAGTGCTTAGATGGAAACGAGAGCTGTATGTAGGAAGCGCCCTTCACTGCCCTGCGCGGGCCTGAGCCCAAGGCCTGTGTGTGTGAGCCACATGACAACCATACATAATCTTATTCCAAATGTGAGTGTACAGATAGGTTTACAAACTGTATCACTCGAACACTAATGGAAAAAGTGAGTCTGTTAATAGTATACAAAGTTTATTCTGCAGTGAGGACTGTTAGCAGCGATATTGACTTCACAGTAGTAGAGAAAGCTCCACAGCCCAAAAGACACATCCTAGTAACACGTGAAAACGTGAGCAGGACAACTGACGGAACCGGAAGGAGGAAGACACAAAGCTGTGTGTCCTCAGAGACTAGAGCGCTGCGCACCCCCCCGCCCCCCCACCGCCCCCACACACCCCGAACTCTCACGCTTCCTTCCACATCCTCTGCAGTGTTCCCTAACTCCCTCTGATAAACCAGGATCTTATGCAAGGCCATATGGCAATTAGTAATTATTCTCCATAAAGGTAGGTGTTGCCTGCCTGCGCTTCTTACATACATTAGCAGTAATTCTGAGTCTTTGTTCTTGAATTTACACATAAGAAGACAAAATCATGTGTACAGTAGGGAGGCTATTTTTATCTTGATAAGGTGGCCTCTGAGCATAATAGTCAAGTGCTTCTGTTTTGTTATCTTCCTGTCTCGGTGCCTGCTGAGGAGTGTTGGCATGCATAAGACTGTTGGGACATTCATTCCTAACACAGTGTGGTTCAGAGGAGCTGTGGAAGAGCTGAAAAATTAGACATCAATCTGCCATGGCTAGGAATTGGATACTTCTAGATTTGTCTGGTTTATGGGGCAAGAAAAAGAAAGATACAGGTGCCAGTGATCATTTATGTTTTCATGGTAACATTCACGGAGCAAAAAAACTCCTCATCTCTCTCCCTGGTTTTAGTGTGAAAACGCAGTAGGGTTTTCTGGGGCTGAAGAGATGGCTCAGTGTTTAAGACCACTGGATGCTCTTGCTGAAGACCCAGGTTTTCTTCTCAGTAATCACATGGCAGCTTAAAATGGTCTATGACTCCAATTTCAGGGGGATCCACGTGCAAGTGGTACACAGACATACATTTAGGCAACACTGATATGCATAGGTAAATAAATAGATATTCTTTAACTCAAAACACAAAACACTGTAGAATTTTTCTTTTAAGAGAAGCTTCTTTCCAGCTTCAGGCTGGCACCTCATCAAATAGAATATAAAAGGAACAAAGACATTGTAAACAATTTCCCATCCTCAAACAAGGCTAACAGACACACAGACGCTTGATGCCCAAGGCTCTTCAGGGAATAGGAAGGCAGTTTCTTAGGCACCAGCAGCCACAGGCAGCAGTGCCCCCAGCAACGTGGCAAGTGGACTGACCCACAGTGCTTGTCAGATGGCTTTAGTGGCAAGACAGACAGCAAGACCTTGAGCTGGTGGACTTTTAGCCACTTATTTCAAAGGAGATCTAAGACTGCTGGACTAAGAGAATCATGTGTGTCAGAGAGTTCTTGCCAGTGCAGACGGAAGAGACCTTTGTTTTCATAAAATACAAACAGCCGCTGTGGTGTTGCTGCTTCTCTTTCATCTTGAACACTGTGATCTCGGCTCTCATTTCTCTCTCTCTCATCCCCAGCCTCCTGTGGATGACACAGGATTCTTTTTGTAGCTTATTTTGAGCATGACTGTGTGTTGCAGAACCATGGCAGTTTTCTTCACTTGAGAGAAAGACTTGCACCTAAACTCAGCCTGGATATCAGACAGCTAATAGAAGGGGATATCAAGGTCACCAGACTCCCTCTGCTGAGATGAGGGAAAATGGAAAGGAGCCTATATCATGCCATAGAGTTGGCATGGTGGCCCGTGGGAAGAGTCATTTCCCTCCCCGCAAGGAGAACCTTGGATGGAGGGGAGACAAGCAATGAAAACCGACTCTCTGTTCTCCTCAGTCTAGCAGTCGTGTATAATTGGTGCTTTCTGGAAGTGCGGAAAAACCTGACTATGTAAAAACTTGTTTATTTTGTAGAACTTTTTCCTTCTGAAAACTAGAACACTTAATATATAACATGCCAACCCTTCCCCCCTGTCTTTTTACACCTCAAGCTAATGATTCCTGAAGTAATGACTGGTGGACATTTGGGAGGAAAATACCTGCATAGCTTTTGTGCTTGACTATCCATCTCTCTCTGCCCATGTTCTACTTTTTCTTTAGACCTCATTGCTTGATAAAGTGTATACCCTGCCTGCCACTGTGAAAAGGGTGGCAGTTCAGTTGTCTGCCCATATACTGTAGCTTTTGATACACTAAATATGTAACTATAACATTTATAATATATAATATATATAAACGTAACATGAATAACATAGTAGACTAAGTAGATTCTGTCCGCTTCTCTAAGAGAAAACTTATCCATTCCTTTTGGTTAATTTTCTCTCTGTAGAGATTATAGTTTACTATCCAGAAATGTACGTCTGCCTAGGCAGATATGCCTGTGTTCATAGCTGTTTTCACAAATGGAGGTACATCATTTAGGAGCATTATTTTTTGGCAGTTAAACTGAACACTTAGATTTGAAAACATACCATCTGATTCCTTTTCGTTATTTAAAACAACCAGGAGCCAGTTAGCCACAGCCCTCTGCTCTTTAGGGACTACTGTACAGTAGCCAGAGCTGAGGGCA
Organism: Montemys delectorum; assembly: GCA_019843815.1. NCBI lineage: Eukaryota > Metazoa > Chordata > Mammalia > Rodentia > Muridae > Montemys > Montemys delectorum. Next base: position 3,070 of record JADRCD010103798.1, on the reverse strand, counting down.
GAACAGTGTCTTCAGACCTGGCCCCATCGCCTTAGAGCTCTTGAGTTGCTTTCCCAGACGCTGCCTTTGCATCTGTATGTACAGGCCCTTTCTCTGGTCTAGACCATGCTCGGTGTGTTCCTGGCAGGGTTCCCTGTGGACAGTGGCTCACTGCTCTGGCATCCTGATGTGTAAATATTTGTCAAAAGACGGGCATTTTCCCATTCCTCAAAAAACATTCTGAAAAATGTGTCTGTTTTCATAGTCATATTCCCAAGCTGGGCTCAGTTAGCCCATTCATTCCTTTCAGTTGACAGGCACTGGCTTGGTGTTAGCTAGCCTCATAAAGTAAACATGCTGTAATTTTTGGCCTAATAACTTTTAAGCTTTAGGACTAGGACTCTGGACCTAAAGGAACCACAGACAGCATAGTTACTGTTCTAGAAGACATTGCTTTGTTGACAAAGAATCCTGCATCTCTTCTATCAAACATTTTAGTTTATCCTACTCACACTTGATACTGAAGATATACAGTTAGCCATCTAGATTTGCCATGCTAGCACTTGACTCTTAGGCATTTGCAGGCATTTTCCTAGTTTGTCACATGGGTTTCTGGTCACTTAGATCTGCATGAACCCTAAGCAGTTTGCCACTGCATATGGCTGGTGAGGATTCAAAGGTGGAGTCTCTTTGTACAGACTGTAACATTTGAAGTCTTTAAGTCCAGCACTTGGGTCTCAAACATGAGATGCACCACAGGTTCAAAGCTAGCTTGGGCTTTATAGTGAGTTTAGGATGGTCTGCTGCAGACTGAGACCCCCGTCTCAACCCAGGCAGTGAGGAGAGGAGGAGAGGGAAAATGTCAGGGTTGGGGGGAAGAGGGAGAATAAGACCTGAGCCCAGGCTCCACTGGCTCAGCACAGATATCAGATAGCTCCACTGCACTCCCCTGCCTCCTTCCTCCAACCCTCACCTTCCTCCTGCCCTCAGCTTTCTACTAGTGTGGCTAGCTTCTGCCTATCTGCTCTGGTTTCCAGCAGTTAACTTAGTTGTGTGATACTTAAGAAGTATGATTAATAAAATCTTTATATTAAGGAAAAACTGGATATTTTAAAATTATCTGTTGAAGCATTCCTTGAGTTGGTTGCCATCCATAGCATAATACATAAGTATATGTTAATGACATACTAATCACTCAGTGTAACAACTGCTCTTTCCCTATCGTGCCAGTTTGGACTGCTCTAATGTGTATTGTCTTCCTGCAGATCATCAATTTCTACATGAATATGCTAATGGAACGCAGTAAAGAGAAGGGATTTCCAAGTGTACATGCGTTTAATACCTTTTTCTTCACTAAGCTAAAAACAGCTGGTTATCAGGCAGTGAAACGGTGGACAAAGAAAGTGGATGTATTTTCTGTTGACATTCTTCTGGTGCCCATTCACTTGGGTGTGCACTGGTGTCTAGCTGTGAGTAACTCCTTTATTTTTGATGACATGAAAAATCTACATAGCCAACCTAAAGGGTCATTTGTTCTGTGTCTTTGCTTGGTTCTAGCGGGGAAAGGTAGAATTTAATAGTGATGATGTGGCTAACAATCAGGTAAAGCGGTGAACTCCCTACTTAGAATAGGAGATGCTTAAAGTCGGAAGTTACAGGTCACCCACTCCGGTAAGACCAGGGAGCACGCATGCGTGCTGTGCCACCAGCTCAGCTTCAGCTGTTGTGTCCTACCTAGCTTTGCCACCAGCTCAGCTTCAGCTGCTGCGTCCTACCTAGCTGTGCCAC